>JAHXMQ010012338.1:1587127-1654258 GCA_020466415.1 Ammodramus savannarum pratensis | reverse complement strand
TAGGACCATTCAGAGAATGGAAAGAATGAAGCTTTGGAAAAGCCTATGAAAAAGTCTTCCCTTTTAATTTCAGTCAGCTGGGAAGCAGATGTTTTAAAAGCTATTTAATGGCAGAGGATAAGGTCCAGGCCAGCTGTGCCAGTTTTTTTAAGCACATCATGAAAACACTTACTCATATGCATGATATCTTATTATCACTGTAAGAGCATTAAAATGGGCACATAAACTTGAAATGTTACAGTTCTAGAAAAAGCCTAACCCCAGGATGATAACTGAGTCACAAAATCCTTCTGAGCCCACAGCAATTCTTATGTCACTGTCACTACTTTTACATGTTAATCTTGAAAGTGACAACAGTTACTACATTATGAAAAAATAACTTAATAAAGGTGGAACAAACATAAACAACATTCAGTAAAGATAAGCAATATTATGACATCAAATTCAATCTTCTTCAAACTTCTCAAATATTGTGCTCTTCTCAAAAGAGCACATCTTTGTGAGTTGTATTACTTTCTTTTATCTACTTGAGTAAGTGTCATTAAAAATTATTAAGGAAATGCATATTGTAAGAAAAAAAAATGGTCCATACAATTATGATGGTTTCATTAAAATATGAATGAATATAAAAATATTATCCTGTTTATATGACTTAGTGGAAAAATAGAACAGTGACTCATTCAGTAGACAAGCAAAGCTTCATCATCTGTAAACTGTTGGTACAAAATTTGAATGAGTGTTTTGGAAGGGGAAATGGATAAGAGGATAAGATGAGGCTTCTTTTAACACTTCTAAGAAAAGAAGTTCAGAGGCAAAAATTGCATACACTTGACTATATTCTGTCCTTATTTGAGCTGACAATTTATGGAAATTCAGAATTCAAGAACTGCAATCAAAAATACACCAGGATTTTATCAACTAAATTCTCAGGGTTAGGGTATTAATGTGTAATCCTATTGATTTTGCTGGATACAATTTCCCAACAACCTGATGACCTATCCAAAGAATTATTTAATATTAGAATTTAACTAAAAATTTTTAAGTACCTACAGGGTCATTTGGGCCTCCTGATTTTCTAAAAAAAAAAATCAACTACTGACTTTTAGAAAATGTATTAAAAAAGTAATGATTTAAAATATTAAAATGAATTCACTATAAAAATGTTCTAAAATAGTATATTCTGATGAAGAATATACTATTTTGTCAACATAGGAAAGAAATAAACAACATGTGCTTCAGTTTGTGGAACTGTCATCTCCTATGGATTAATTTTCTAGAATTAATTCATTCATTTGTGAAATAATCCCACAAACAGCAGTTGAAAATACCAGGTATTTGTTTGAACCCTGAGATCCTGGCAGTCACTGAAGTTTCATCAGCTCCTGACAGCTTCTTTATGCCCTATCATATTCATCCTCTGGTTTAAACAATGGATGGAAGTTTGTCACCAGAGCTCTTTAGAGAGCTCTTAATACATATATATATATATGTATATATATATATATATGTGTGTGTATATATATATATGTATATATATGTATATATATATATATGTGTATATATATATGTATATATATATGTGTGTGTGTGTGTGTATATATATAATATTAACGAAGACTAAAACTACAAGAAATCATGGAATGCAACTCTGAAAATGTAAACTTCAGGGACTGGCCTGAGGCTGGCAATTGTTGCTACCACAGTTCTGACTGAATGAGCTCTCATTTGACCCTAAAGCACCTGTCCAGCCAAAACCTATCACAGAATGGTTGACAACAGCTATTTCAGCAGCATTTGTACAGGCAAGAACACACCAAGAGTCAATAGTCAAAGTAATAAAAAAGGATAAACTTTCCATTACAAATAAAACCCAGGAAAATCTTTCTGATCCTGTTTGTACAAGAAATTGTATATAATGCCAAAGCTTAGAAGGGGAGGGGGAAAAATGGACTCCACACATTATGACTGGTCAAAGGAAGAAAGGATGTCATGATAACCCCCAGAAACAGCCTTCAGGAAAATAAGCACATCTTTGTTTGTGTTAATACTTTTGCTACAGTATTTACAGTTTCTTTGAGTATTTCTTATCTCAAGTTATTACCCCTCTCAAAAGCATGAGAGAAAAAGAAAAAAACCTGCCTAGGAAACCAACTACTAAAGAGTTCTTTCAAAAGTACATTTGAAGTTATATAATAAACATTACTCCTCTCTCCCTGCCTTTTATCATTATTTAATGATGCATTGTTGAAATTGAGCTCTCTGTGCAAATTTCATGTGAAAGTTTTAAACCTAGTGATGGTCTGACAATATCAAAATTCTATATTTTTTATTTTAGAATTAAAAATCTCAAAGAACTAGGATTTTAAGCTATGGTTTGGTATCTCAGGAATGGCAATATTAAGAATTTGTGAAGAATGCTATTTTGTTTTTCTAACCACATCATGCAAACGTGTACAACTTGCAAGTAAGACAAAAAACAAACCTCCCTAGACCACTGCCTTTCCACTTTTTCACTTTTTACCCTGCTTGGTTTTTTTCTTTCTTTTTTTTTTTTTTTTTTTTGCAAAGCACCATAAATAATAATCCCCAAATATAAAAATATACACCTTCAACATTCAGCTACTGCTTGATTTGTTTCCATCAAACAGCAGCTTAGCCTATAACCAACCACCTTACTTGCATGTGACCTGAAAATTTCTTTTTACCTTGGGAAAATATTTCCTTATAGCCAGATCTACAGTGCCTTTGGCAAAGGAAACATTGATCCTATATATACATAAAGAAGAAAAATCTCTGGTATGGAAGCAGCTGTGACCTTTAACATCTGCTGCAAAATCACAGGAAGCATTTCAATTAACTTTTGCAAACTGCTGCATTAAAATTGCTACAAATTATTTACTCAATTTCATTAACAAAAGAGAATTTCTGTGACACAGCCAAAATACTTCTGAGGAAAAAGACAGCATGCTGAGTCTGGTCACGGGGCAATTGAGCTCATTTAACACAGGAGGGGAAAACAGTGGAAAGCAAATGAAAAGTGCCATGGCTGAGCCTGGAAACATCACTGATGGGAAGTGATCACATTTCAAAAGGGTTGTGATAGAGAAACTATCATTAAGCAATTCCTCTGTGGCATCAGGAGACATTAGGAGCCAGAAGCCTGGAATTAGAATTCTGAGGAGGAACTTTAAACACAGAGTACTTTCCTTTTTTTTTTCTTTTTTTTTAATTCTGTTATTTACAGATTTATTGTGAATTTTCTCCTACATCTACTGGTCAGCTAGCTCAGGAAGAAACTACACTGCTTCACTGCTTTCAGACACTGTGAGGTCAGTCCCATACATCTGATTATTCCCTGATTTGAATCATAGGGGTGTTGCAAGACACATACTGAAAGCTCCTGTGAACAACCCATTCATTCCTAACAGAAGCCTGTAAAAAAATACTCTCGGACTCTGGATGCTAGAAACACCAACTAAGTTTTTTGGCAATAGTATGACTTCCAAAATTCCAGTTTTACACCTTAAATATTAGATCTTGTTGCCATTTTTCAAAATAAGTCAGCAATTTAAACTTTGGTGTTAATTTTATATGTGATGTTGCTAAGTCAAAGACTGAGTTGGAAATTCATAAATTCACATGGAAAAAAGCTTATTTATAAAGCCACATATGTGAAATTAAGGATCTGTCCTCTCTGAAACTACAGAAGCTCTGAAAGAACCTTCCTGTGGAAGACAACCCATATTATCACATTTGCTGTGGGTTATCCAATATATTTACACTTGAATACTTTCCACTTGAATAACACAAAGCAGTCTCAAAGGTAGCTGCTAAGAAAACAACAATTACTGCTTGCTCTGGTTGTTATGCTCTACCTAAACCCACATCTTTAATTTAGAGTCACTGGGCACTAACAAAGATGAAGATACCCTGCCCTCAAAGGTTGAATATAATAATTATATATATATATAAATTAATATAATTATATATATATATAATTTTATATATATATGTATGAGGCAAAGCAGAGAAAGAAGGGACATTTCAATGCCCCAAAGCACAGGCATCAGACAGAAGCTGAAAGAGATTGATGGCTATATTTGCAAAAGTGCTTGTTTGACAAAACAAAACCCTCACCTGACCATCTCCTTAGACTTCAGAGAGGGAAGTGTTCCTCACTCTTTGTCAAGTCCCCCTCCCTAGAAAAACCCTCATAAAAAAATCCTGAACATTCATTTTCTCTAGACCACAATTTCATAAGGGACAGATGCAAAGAGCACTTGTTACTGAAAACAGATGATATTTTTTATATAGAAGTGATCAAAGCCCTCAAAATCTTTTATCTGATGGTCAAGGATATTTTCTGTGTAATTAGAAATGTAAATTTGGAGGCTTTCAGATGGAAGATGGCATTGAATATTAAATCATCAAAGTAAGATTTGTTTTAATGCTTATTCATGTTTGAACCAGAGAAATGCTGCAGAAATATGGCTAAACATTACTATTGCCTTCATAAATACAAAAAAAACCCCTTAAAAAATAGGTGAGACATAACTACTTCCATCCATCCTAAGATGGATGATAGTCCATCTTATTTACCAAAGGCTACATAAGCAAACTTTGATTGAAAGAGAAATCAATAACACATTTCATGACTCCTAACCCAGTACTTTGGATATAAAAATAATTTTTCCATAATTATCAGTGTGCCCTCAGTCAGTTTCTGCCCTCACAGTGTCTTACTGAGAAATCATTCTGCTACTGATAACTAAAGTACACAAAATGATTTAAGATGAGTTGTTTTTTTTTTTTTTTTTCTGACAGTGTTCATTTAGATATTCTGATCTTTGAAGCCATCTATGTTTCTTCTTCATTCCCCATTTTTCTTCCCAGATATGGCTTCTGACTCCTTTTTCTCTTTGAAATCCCCACCTTCTTCTACAGAAAGAAGGAGCCTGAAGAAGCAGAGTACTGAAATCTCACCTCCTGATGTTCTTTGAGGACCATCTGAGCACTCACTACTTAAAATCCTTAGTCCTACAGAAATCTTCAGTGAAACTGTGCAAAAATGAAGAGAGCAACAAGGAGTACAGAGCCTTCCAGATGATGTGAGATTAAAATGACAATCTTTAAAATGGGTTAAATAGAGCTTGGTGAGAGCTAAACTTATCCATAAAGTGATGAGTTAGAAAAACTAGAGAATGAGAAGAATCTAATTCCAAGTCTATGCATTTGAACTTAAATTCCTTAGGACTAGAACATTAGGATGGGAGTTGACAGTTCTCATGAAATACCCTATCAGTCCCACCAAACATGGCCTTCCAAAAGCACCTGGATATCTTTAAAGGATTATAGCATGAGTCTATCACTGCCACAGGTTAGTGAACGTGCAGTTCCCTTGCACTTTTCAATTTGACGGCATTGCTCTCCTTCCAAGTTGTTTAGAATAAACACCTTGAAGTTTACAGCATGAATTTGTTGAGATCAGGAGCCCAAGAATTCTGCTTGCTGGTGTGCTGTGGGAACGTCACTGCAAATGGTACAAGTGTGCAAAGCCCTTTGGTGACATTCCTGTGACACACCACATTCAGCAGAACAACCTGGTGAGACAGGAGAGTTCTCATCATTCTGGAGAGAGACAGGTTCAATGATCAGAGGTTCTAAAATCTCCTTTAATCATCAACATCAGAATTGGTGACTCAGATGTATTCAGAGGGAGAAGCTATGGGGGAGTTTCTTTAGAAAGAGCAAGCAAAAAAAGTAAGCAAAGCACAAAACTAATTAAACTTGATGCAACAAAAAACTCAAGCATTTTTGATGCAATTTATTAAGGAGAAAAAGCTGTGAAATTAACAGCAATCAAAAACTAATTAAAGTTGATGCAATAGGAGCAGCCAAAGAATGCCTGATAACATTTATTGAACCAAAGAAACATGGCTGTCAAGCTAAAAGAAATCAACCAAACTCTGTTTTTGAATAGTTACACAAAGATAATTATTCTCTGGATGACACTTACAGAATAAGATTCAAGTCATTACCTCAAAAGACAAAAGGACTGACATGCTGTGTTAAACTGCCTGTGAAAGAAGGGCCTTAATACAGAAACTTCCTAAGTAATTTCTAGGTTTTGCATATAAACAAATATGATTCATCAATCAAAAACAATGCACTGCTACTGTTATATCTATTACTTCTATAAACTATTATTTGAAAAATATTTGGGAGAATACCTTGTGTAACAGGGTACTTACAAGGCAGGGATTCCTGGTTTTTCATCCTGTCTTTGAAACTCATTGCCTCAGCGCCTGGGGCAAGTAATTATCATCTAGGAGTCCATTTGTTTTAGGATTAGGATGCAAAACTCAATTCCTGATGTCAAGCACCATTTAAAGTATGGCTAACTGCCAGAAATTCTTTTCCTGAAGAAGGTCCTGGTGGGGAATAGTGAAGTGGATCTGTCTGCAGTGAGAGCCAGGCACTTCAATTCTCCCAATGTAGTTGTACATCTTTTGTATCAGCACCTCAGATTTATATTAAAAAAAAAAAAATTCTGACAAGAATAGGTGTTCACAGATCTAAAGTATGTTAAAAGTTTTCTGTTTAACTAAAATTGCACCTTGTCAATGCTATAGGAAAGGTCACAGTCAGGGTCCCAGTAATGTCAATCTCATCCAAAATACTCATCTTCCAGCACCTGCATTCTGAAATAATAATTTGAAACCAAATTGGGTTTTAAATTGGTGAGCTCTATGGGCTTTCCAAATTCTTGCTAGTAAATCTCCAACATTATCATCATCATCCTCTTCCCAAAAACTATCACAAGGCTCCCATTCATGCAATGATGAAATAAAAGTCTGTCTTGTAAAACATGATACCACAGCCAAGTGTAGCACAGATCCAAAGCAAACAATCAGATTTGCTTTGTTATCTTAACCTCAAAAAGATAATATCCTCAGCTGAGGAGTTAATTTTCCTATAATTCATTTAAAGCTTCTAGGTTCCCACTTCTTATGCTAAAATTATAATAATAATAAAAATAATAATAATAACAACAATAACAACAAGGACAACTACCCATTTCTGGTGTAGGGCATATCAAAAAGCAATGCCTGAAACCTGGTATTCAATTCCAAAAAGCTGCAATCTGGTATTAGTGACATGGCTAAGGTAGGTTTTGATTCTTTTTAAGCATAAAATAGTGAATTAGCCTGCTCAGTGGTTCTGATTTTCTATTTTACTCCCAAGGACTTTTTAGCAGTGGGTGAAATCCTCATTACTTACACAGTCTTTCAACTGTACTTTTTTTAAAATATAAGAATGCTCAGCCTTACATTGTCAAAATATCTATTTTACTTTCAGAGACAGTTTGTATCATTACCATGGATATTTAATGGATCCTTTTTTCCTAGTGTGTCGTGAAATTGCTTAAAATTTCAGAAGGAGAGTCAAGATGTTAAACTCTTCTTTATCTTGGAAATAAACACTGTCTTGCAGGGAGCACTTGTTTGTATTCACTGCAACAGCGCATGAATAAGGTTCCAGCAGAGCTCCAGTAAAGAGAACATTTTCATGTTTGTGTATTACAGACCTCTGTAGCCTGGTGCAGAACTTCTTTACACTTGAAATTGCAGCACCATGTTGACTCCTTGCATAAGCAAGTTAAAGCCACTGCAGAGGGCAGAGTTGAATCTGCTGCTCTGTGTCATGATTTGGTCTGTCACAGACAGAACCTGCCTATGAGGCAACTGTTGGGAGTGATAAATTATATTTTAATTTCTTGAACACACAGAGTTTTTTAAAGAACTAGCTCTTTCTGGTTTTTTTAGTCAATTATTCAACAAAGATCTTCTGAAACATGAAATCCCAAGAATTCACATCTGTCCTGTTTATAGTAATTTGCCCCTTTGATAAAAATTTTCAGCTTTTTTCTCCATCTATTCCTGCTGCATAACAAAGAATTGGGACTTACCCTTCTGGTCTAGAGCTGCCTCACTCTCTTCTCTCAGCTGCCTGGTCAGTCTCTGCCTCTTCAAGTAGAGAAGAAAAACAAAATTCTACCTGCCTTTCTTACAGTGACAGAATATATTTAGATCACTTTTTTTTCATTTTCCTAATACCCATGAATTTGTAGATATTTGATACTCATACTTTCTTTAAAACAGACTGGAACTGGACAACATAATAATAAGGGAGCATTTTGAAGAAGAAATTGTGAGTTAAATGATGGTGCAATCATATGGTACAATTCACTAGGAACACCAGCTACAAATGTTTTTTCTTCCAGCACTTCAGATTAAATGCCCACTCACAAAATTCCTGAACAAATCTGAGAAAACTGCATTGACAGTACATCCCTTGCAGGAACATGACTTGAAAATACCTGATCATTTCTAGCTACTGAGGAAAGGAAAACCTTTGAAGATCCTCAGATCATATTGTTTTCAGTGCCACATAAATTACATCAATTCAATTTCTATTACCCTCTATTCCAGGCCTATTAAATCTTTACTAATAGGTCTCCTTCATGTCATGCCTGTACAGTGAGATGCAAGGCCCTTTTTATCATAAGTTAAACCGTGGTAATGGGGGGATGGCTGGGTGACATAGTCCTCTCAGACAAGGAGAGTAATTTGCACATTTTAAAATAAGAAATTAATCCTTATCGCCTCCATAACAACTTGAAGGACAACTCTGATCCACTGTGCCTTGATCGGCTTGATGTAAAAAAATACCCATTTATTGTTGCAGATGAAAGAAGGAAAGGAAATATGACTGCTGGAATATATTTCTTCAAAATTGTTACAAAGCACATAAAAATTAATAAGGACATTTTCATATCACTGCCATTTGATCTTTTTCTTTGCTACTCTCTCCCATGTTTGAAAACATCAACACAGATGTAGGCTGCTTGACTGTCTTAGGAGAAAAGGGAAGATTCTGTCACGATCAGAAAGGGAAAATCTATATTAATAAGGGTGTGAGGTTAGCATTTTTTATAGCAAAGTGAGTTTATTACTGACCAGTGTGAAAATCATCCTCTGAGGAAGCTGCAGTGCACTGATAGATTGTACACAGACCCCTTAACTTACCTCCTTGCAAATTGACATCATCATTGCCAGCAGATTTTGTTAAACACGGATGAACTGCACCTCTTAAAGCCTTCAGAAGCAAGGCTGACATTTTTTGGACAGTAAATCCTCTCATTTTTGAAAAAGCAATGATATACACTTTAGGACACATCGATCTGGAGGATGAGTCCGAGCTCATCCAGGCTTAAAAACCTTGGAAATAGCACAAGCTGACCTGAGTTGCATTAACTTTCCTGAATTCCCCTACAGCCTCTCAAAAGGAGTGGTTCAAACACAACATGATAGGAGAGCGTTCCCACTGTCCTCAGGAGCCTCTGCATTGTGTGCTGATGTGGCCCTGCATCATCCTGGGATGATGAACTCTGGCTCCAGGAGCAGAGGCAGAACAGAGAGAAATATGGTTGGAATAAACTTTTCTTACATCACCTTAACTGCACTACAGTCAGACAGAGAATAATGTGAGTAATAAAGCAAGGATGTAGCTGGCAGGAATGGGTAAAATACATCTTTCTGCTTAGCACACTCTCATCTATAAATGGGTAAAAGTATGCACGTCCTTGGTAACTTCAACACTCAAACCAAGCTGGATTTAAAAGTCTAACTCACTACAGAAGTGGATTATTTTACACAAAGCCACATGTTTCATATCATAGTTTTCATTTCCTTGGGAACTGAAGTACAAGAGTTCAGCAAAAGAGCAGGGCATCAAAACAAAGACACATCTTGCTTTTTATCCTCCTATTTTAGAAGACAGGCATGCACAGTTTTTCATAAGAGAGGAAAAAAGTGTTTAAAGGACTTGTAAACTGTACCTTTCTTTTGTCCCCACTGAGGCTGCTTGCTTTCTGAAAATAAGCATAAAAAACTCAAGATGCCCCAGAGAGAAAGCAGGAGACATCTTTTCTGCTTCTCCTAGGAACAAATCCCACCAGAAACTGGCACAAAAAAGAAACCAAAATATGCTCTATTATTAGAAGAGCTTTCTTTCCACAACACAAAGCAATGCTATTTAGCAGCACATTACCTTGCAATGCTGCCCCTTCACTTTCTGCACCCAGGCACTCCCAGGTGCCTTGGCCCTGAGCGGATCTGTGATGGAGCAGGGAATGAGCTCACAGCTCTGAGCCAGGGCCCTGATCTCCCCTCTGTCAGAATGGGATCTTGTTCTGACACTAAGGTAATACTTGAGGGGAAGAGTCATTCTAAGAGTGCTGGTGGTGTTGTGCTCTGTAGTGCCAAGGTTTATCCTCCTATTTCCCAAGAGACTGAAATTCAGTTTTAGGTCAACTCTTAAACGTATGAACCTGGTTCTTGAATTAGACCTTTCCATGGTTCCAATGTACCTCCCTTGTTAGGGCATGTGAGGCAATAAAACCAAACCTTAAATTACATTCAGTTTTCAATCAGAGGCTCTTGAATGGAGCCAATGAAAGCAAAGATGCTTTATCAGTGATCTGTGCAGATAGGCTGATGTGTTTCACACAAAACGGGCATCTTATTGAGAAAATCACTAATTAATTGATGTAGTAATGCCTCATTTCCTACTTTCTATTTCAAAACTTTCTTTTAAAATTGCTTTCTAATTTAAAAAAAAATAATCATGATGCTGGAATGGCGTGCTGGTTTTGGCTGGGGTGGAATTAAATTTCTCCATAGTGGCTGGAATAGGGCTATGTTTTGGTTTTGTGCTGAACATAGATTGAGATTTTCATTTGGAACAAGTTTCCATTCCATACCTATAAAGCTGAACCAAAAAAAAAAAAAAAATTAAAATTATTTTTAAAAGATAATTTGTTTACATTAGGCAATTTCTTTCCCCTCTCCCAGATCAAGTTTGATACTTAATGCTACATTTTGAAAAGAAGAATATTAAAATGGTGACATTTCCTGAAAACCAGCAAATCCAGATCTCACTGCAGTTCAGCTCTGAAGGAGAATAGCTGTAAAAGAGACATGAAGTTTTCATTATTAACACTCAAAAGCTTCAGTAAAGAAGCTTGTTAAGCATCGATGCACAGCTATGACTGAAAGACAAACATTCTGATGACTAAGGATGCTTGTTACAGAAAGTGTGGGTACAGTGGTCTAATACTTTTTTTCAAATAGTTTCTGTCCTTCACTGTCAAAAATGTTGTCTTTTCCTAGTCTTCACCAGAAGTTAATTCAGGTTGAAAGATCATGCAGGTGTCATTCATGTGAAGCCTTGATACTTTATTTATAAAAATTTCTTACTGTGACTGGTGAGCAACCAATTTACCTGGAAAACACACAGGAGGGATCCTTGTCAGACAGAAGGACCTGACACCCATGAGGTCTCTCAAACACTTCCCCCAGAACCAGTGAACAGAGGCTGACACAGATATTTTAACAAGAACACCTCAGGTGGGGCTCAGCCTCCTGGCTGAGAGGAACAGCATCTTGCCTGATTTCAAGGCTCCCACTTGCCTCAGCTCTGAGGTGACCCTCCCTGCTGAGTGCAGGAATAATTCCAGTATGAAACTGTACACTGCAACAAAGAAAAAAAAGGAACAAGCCCTCCCCTTTCAGTGCCCCACCACCCTGCCCACCCTGACAGACGCTCAGGCACTGGAAACAGACATTTAAAATTCAAAACATTGACCAGGCAGCATCAAGGCACTGAGGAAGAAAATGATAAGAAAATGTTTTTATGCTAATAAGGGGAAACTGAAGCCTTCAACAGGTCAGAAAAAAAATACCCATTCACAATCCTGGCTTATCTGCACAGAGAGAAAATTCCGTGTGTGTGAGTCAGTTGCTAAGAAAGCTCTGACTAATGCAGATACAAGTCTGACTTTTTAAGTTGACATTTCTACTTTTGCAGTGGATCAGAACTGTCAGAAGAGTTCCCCAGGCAGAGCAGAGGATTGCAGAGCAGAGCTATTCTGTAGCAGTCTGAGTTGTGGCGTAAGTGCTTTGATGGAATTAGTAATGGTGGTTTAAGGAGCAGCCTCGGATTCTATTCCCAGCACTAGCAATTACCACTCCCATAACAGAATCAGAACAAAGGAACAAAATCAGATAGAAACGAGCTGGCAAAGAGCAAATTCCCTTCTGCTGCTGCTTTCACAATGCCATTAAATAACATCTGGCAGTGGGGCAGGGCAGACAACTGGAGACAGAAGCGTTTTAAAGTGCTGCTGCTAAACCTGCCAAGAGCTCAGCTGTACAAAGTCCTTCATGTCTCTTCTGCTTTTCTCACAAGATGTGACTGTGATAAACATTTTCCATTCAAAAATTAAACATGATCAAAAATGTCTTTTATCAACTACATCAGCAGAACATACTGTGCATCTGTAGACGGATTAAATATAATTTTGCTAGGTAGTTGGAGAAAAAAGTCTTTAAAGACAGCATTTGGCATGGGTTAATCACCTCTTTCATTAAAGAAAGGAATACATACTGAGAACATCTTTCTGCCATCCGATTAAGCAATGAGCCAATACAATTGTAAATCTTCCAGAAATTCCCCATGGTTCAACTCAACAGAGGCAATTCTTTACTTCTCAGACCATATCTCTCATTTTCAGATAAGCATTGCATTAATTGTGTACAAAAACTTTCTATCATGCTGTTAAAAGAAATGGAATGTGACTGTGCTGATTCTCCTTAGCAACCTTTGACAATTAAGAGATTGAATTATTCATATGTATTTTTAATAATATAACAACATTTTTAAAAGCTTGCTCACCACTCAATTGCTCAAACAGCACACAGACCCAAAACTGTTTGCTTCCAGTATAAACAGTGCCACTGTTTCCTTTCTGCTGTTGCTGACACAACTTACTGTCTCTGTAACTGAGGTAAAAAGGATTTCAGGGCACTATTCTGAGATTCACATGCTATGAATCGATTTGCAAGTCATTGGAATTTCTTCTTTCTTTTAATAAGGCAGATTTTAAGCCTTTTCTGCACTTATTTTATTATTTACAATTAATATAAGTACTAATTCTCTGCACCCATATCATGTAAGTCTGCTCAAGTTTGACTCATTTTCTGAACATAGTTCAATGCAGACAAGTTCTCTCCTCTGTGCTAATAAGCAGCAGAACCATGGTATTAAAATAGAAAGAATGAGACTTGCACTGAGGCTAATGATAATTTCATTCAGGAATGGGAAGATACAAATGACACCTGCTTTATTTTTAGGCAAAAAAAGGGGAAAAAATAAAGAATGGAAAAATCTGAAGAATGTCAGGAGACGAAACACATCCTGCATGAAAAAAAAATACACATCTTCTAAGACTGTACACTGCATCATACATTTTATAAACTAAGCTTTTGTTTACTAGAATAAACAAAATCATGACCAGATAACCCTTATGGGAAGGCCCATCTTGTACTTTTTGCTTCTAAATGTTATTTTAGATAATGAGAAATTCTATTTAAGCTTCTTTGCTTCCACCTAACACACAGGTGAGCCATCAGTGTAATTGTGTGGCATTATTATTATCTTAGGCTGCTGCTGGGCAGCAGAGCTACAGATAGAAATAAAATAGTAACAGCTTGTGACAGGTTACACTTAGAATGTTTGATCAGACTGATCAATGGGCCTGTGCTTCCAAAGCTAAGCTGAGGTTCAAGAAAGGAAAAGATAATGGTTGTTCCAACACTTTGGATGTAACTCACTGAATTAGAAGGCACTTGGGATGCTGCTCCAGACTTACATACAAGAAATGCTTTTTACCATCTTGGACTCCATGATGGAAATTCTCATCTGCATTTTTTCTTTCAAAAAATGTTTCTGCTACTGTCTACCCATTTATATTACATCTTGGTTTTATTTTTGATTTCAGAAACTTATTTTTTCTACCCAGTTTTGTAATTATTTTATATTATCTAAAGAGCATACCGAAAACCTATTGATATTTGACAGTGAATATACAAATATCAATAATTAACTTTTCACTACTACAGATTAACTGTTACAGGCATTTTAATTATTTTTTTTACATCTTTTAATATGAGGTTAATCTCTCTCTGCTATTGATTTGTTGGTTTGTTTTTTCCTCTTTTCCATTTACACAATTGCCTTTTGGTTTTTGTGTTTTCTCAAGCTCCTTTTACCAGAGAACAAGCCTCTGAAAGTAATCTCATTCAGGTTGATTCAGTTCTTGTTTCAGTTAAATTTAAAGTTATTTTCTTTGGCTCACAGCAGAACATTGCAGAGTCTCTCACTGAGGTATTGAGGATTTTCACCCCATATCACCAGCTCATCAACAATTACTTTTCTGCACGTAGATCCTTAAAGATCCAGGACACGATGATTTGTTACAATTTCTGTGCTGAAACAATCATGTTCCTCAAATAAGTTTCTACTAGAAAGGGAGAGAAAAGATGAACACTTCTAATAATGGGAGATCCCATGCTTCCACCTCAGAAATTGAAAACAGTACTAATTTTTGGCACATCCAGGCACTATGAAAGCATACATTTACTGCCTTTATTTAAATCTTTGGATATATTAAAATCCTCAGTTGGCCTGACCTTAATACCGTGATCCTCCTGTAAGCTATTATTCTGGATTTTGGATTGGCTTCATAATATCTGATGTTAGATTTGGTAAAAATTGCCTTTATTTCCCACTGCTAACAGACATTTAAACATGGTATTCTGGTTTTGTTAATACAGCAGAATTTCTATCCACATGATAAGGTGGGAATCTAATGTACAGGAGGCATTCAAAAATTTCACTTAGATTTAGTACACATCTTTTACAAATTTATTTCAGTGGGTATATTATACATGTATTTAACATACCCAGTGAAAAGAGGCACAAGCTGTCCTCACCCTTGCTAAGTGTGTGGAGACAAGCCTGCTACAGAGATGTTCATACTCACTGTACTGCAGCCAGCTCTAACTCAGAGAGGATTTCTCTCCCTGAGCCAACAGGCTCTCAAACTTTGCTAATTCAACACTGTGGGACAGAACATCTCTGGGATGTCTCCATACTACTTGCCTGAGCAAGATGGAAATGTCTCCACAATCTGGCAAGCCTCCACCTCCCCAGAGAGGTTGTAATTTCAGAGGGCACAGGGCTGAAGCCCACAGGTAGAACTCTGTTATCAAACCAGGTTCTGGGCTGGGCTTGGAATCAATCTGCTTGTCTCATGCCTAAGTAAGGCAAAGTGGGAATTCTGAATCATGCTGACAGAAGAGGCTTTTCCTATTCCATTAGTATTTTCCTACCTGGCAGTCACTGTCCTTCAGTCTCATATTCTCTGGAGTTCTTTCCCATCCACTTGGGTAATTCTCTAAAAATGTGTTGCTGAATCACTCTTCTGAACTACATTTCTCCTTGACCTGCTGTGTTTTTTATTCCTGCAACATTTACTGACTTAATCTCCATGTTAACCCTTCTAAAAGCAGCTGGAATGGCAGTGACTGTACCACCTGCTGTTAGTGTAGAGCTGCTGAGATTATACTGCATTTCATTTCAGTTCCTGTTTCAAAGTCAGCTTTTGATTGACTGCTTCCAGTACCACTACCCAGAGTGGTGCAGAATCTTAAATTTTAAATGTGTTAAGTTACATCTGTGTCTATGAGCCATCCTAAAAATGTTATTTTCAGCTGATCTAATTTGCTTGGAGAAACCCTGTGGAATCTGGACAGACCTGTCTGCAATATCTTAGCCAGCTCAGATGTCTCTTCATGGCACTGTGCCACGCAGATACTGTCATGTTTTCAGGAGTTTCTGCTTTGCCCTTGGAAGATTTTTGTCCTCCAGATGCAAAGTCATGACTACACTTGTGGTATGAATTTTTTCTTATTTCTGTATCCAACATCACACATTTCTGTCTGGGGAATATCTGAATGCTCCATGATTGTCTTTCCCTTTTAATCATAAATATTCCTATGCTTTTATCCTAAAGATATTCCTTTATATACTGATATGTCATTTCTAAATAGTTGCACTTCATTTTCCAGTGCTGCCATTTTCCTCCGAGAAGCATAATTTTCACCAGACCTGAAAATATCAGGTGAAAATTCAATTTTCAAATTCAGTTCTTTCTGTTCTCCATAGTTCAGTTTTCTTGGATTTAACAATCATTTATATGACAAAACATTCATGTTCTGGTCTGTCTGGTGACCCTCTTATTCCTATGACTCCGCTGTACTGGATACACTGTGATATAACCATCAGCATTCTTGCCTGTCACATAGTTTCTCCAAAAAAATAACCTTCACCTCCCCTAAGGAACACTTCGTGCTGTGCTCCTGATTAAAAACAAAATGTCTTTTTTTCTGCCTACCTTCACGTTTCTTATGATGTACAATGCTGAGCTCCACTGCTCCGGGATCTACGCTTATCATCGCGAGTGCATTGTCCCGCTTGCCCTTCCCTGCACTCCAATTGTTCCTTGCCATCATTTGCTCTAAGAGTTGTCTCAAAAAACCCCAATGGGCTCAGAATTTAATGTAACAGGTCAATTTTCTCCAGAAATCCCAGGAAGTTTGTCTCATCCATGTAAACAACCAGTGCAGAGAGTGCAGATACAAGAAATTTCTCTTTGCATCTCTTTTAAACTTTGTCCCCCCTCAAAAAAAAGGAATTCTCACTCATAAAATATTCTTTGCCACTTAAAACAAAAATAGCCAGCTGCCTGAGTATCATGAAACTTCATTACAGAGTAATCTGAGCAGTGTCATCACAACTACTGCTTCAATTCATCATATACCAATGTATCAGCTTCATTCTCCATTTAGCTTGAGTGCTGGTAAACTCAATTTCTGCACATACCGACACTTCAGCACAATATAATGCAAACTCCTACACTTTCTAACCATCTCTACAATACAGCCATTTACTCCCTTAATTCTGCTAAGAAATGGAAAAATAAATGCTCTAAGTGGGAGTAGTTCCACTAATTTATTGCAATGAAATAATATTCTAATGCATTGTAATACATTTTTAAAATGTAATTTTCATATTCATGCAGACAATAGCTGTCAAGATATTTTAACAGACTCCTGGTCCCTTTTATCACTTTATCTTTTTTAAGACATGTGAACACAAACATTCTAGGTTTCAGAAGTGGCAACTGGTTTTGAAACATGGGGTTTAAGGATACAGTGAGACACTTGATCTCAAAAGCTCTAAGACAGCTTCTTTCCTTCCTTCCCCAGAGCACTATGGAACTATCAACCAAACTTATTAAGGCTTGTTTACTATCCAAGAGCCAGAGGGAAGCTGTACTGGGCTTGGTAGGATAGAATTAATTTTCTTCATAGCAATCTGTATGGTGCTGTGTTTCGGGTTCATGACCAAAACAGGGTGAAAAACACATCAGTGCACTGAATATGGCTGAGCATTGTCAAGGCCTTCGCTGTCTCTCACTCTGCACACACACACAGAGAAGGCTGGCCAAGAAGTTGGGAAGGCACACAGCCAGGACTGCTGACCCAATCTGACCATGGAACAGTCCATAAACAGAGCAATAAAACACTTGGGAGTTGTCTTCCCCAGGTAGGGCCTGTTTGGACTGGCTGGCACATCACACTGCTGGTGGGACAGAACGAATGAAGGTGGGACAGCCTTTCCATTACTTGGAAATCTTTATTCCTATTTCCTTCTCTTATTAAAATCTCTTAACCTTGATCTATAAGTTTTTCTTGGTTTTCATATTTGATTCTCTCCCCTAGCCCCTTGCAAGGGAGTGAGAGCAAGAACCCATTAGTAAGAAAAAAAATTGCAGCTGAACACATTAACCCAGGTTATCTGTCCCTATATGCCATACTGTGGGTCTCAAGGAAAGATAAGACCTGGCCAGACAGCCATTGATATTTGTCTGGCACAGATGTGAAATCAACAGATCTGACTGACAGAAAAAGATGATCTCAACTACATACATTGGAATGACTACTCTAAAAGTTTTTTATGGAAAGCTCATTGTGAAAATTGTATTTCTACCTCATACAATTTTTTTTGTTAAGTGCAAGAAGCTTCCTAAATATTATAAAGCATTTACAGACTATTGCTATTCAGGTCAGGGAGAAAAAAAAGAAGATAAAATAAGATCCTATCCCTCTACACTAACTTCTCCCAAAAAAATAATCCTTCAATAATTATCTGTATAGTTTTCTTGCATTTTCTTGCATTGCTTTTCATGCTACTTCATAGGTTGACTACAAGGTATTCTCTCCTTGAAAGGGTCTATTAAACTCTAAGTAACAGTGAATCTAATTTATATGTGTACCCTAGGATGGGGTTAAGCTTGGTCATCATCTCCTGTCTGATCCCATCTCCACTCAATTATGTAACAGGAAGCAGAGCATGTGAAGGTGGAGACGTAAGTCCATTCATCATCGCTACTCGATTTCACATTACCTAAATGCTAATGCTCTCCATCCTCCCAACAATACAGCTTCTCTGCCTCCCTGTCTTGCATAACTAATTTAAACCATGTATGTTCTGCTTTCCTTTCTACTGCAAAAAGAAACATTGTTTTCTTCGCTTCTCTGACTCATGTTTTGTACAAGCCTATTCCTTTTGTCTACACGCTCACCTACATCTTAAATTCAACTGCTTACTAGAATCATTAAATGTCTACAAGAGGTAAGTTCATGATTCCTCCCCAGTCAGAAATATCCTCAAATTATTTTTGTTTCTCACAAGTACCTCTGCTTGTTTATGCAGATTAGAATCTGAGGCTGAATCACCAGAGAATGGCGTAGCTTTGGTTTATACTGGGTTTGGTTTATTCAATAGCTGGAGTCTGTCTGCCACCAAACAAGTCAAAGAATAAATACAGCTATCTAGGATGGAGCTCTGTATCTATACCATCAAAAAGAGAGGATTTCCATACCTGAAAGGACCACCCTTTTGGGTGGCAATTCAATCACCATTTTAGTGTTAGAATAAAAAAATCTCTGCACTAAAGAATCCTTCTAAACTGACATACATGACAGTGGAATTAAAATCCCATGCCTTGTACACAGTGAATTTCCATCTCCCTCTAAATATCTTCCTATTGAGAAAGAAAAAGGTCAGGAGTTGATTGTGTGGAGCTGATAGCACATCCCAACAGTCACGATGGTTTGATTAGAGACGCGGCCTAAACTCTCTAAACACACATGCAAGTTCCAACACAATATTGCCATCCCTGAGAGGGAGCAAATGCTGAACCTCACGGGCAGCTGCTGTACCCAAACATGTTCCCAAGATCACCTGAGGCACTGTGCCTAGCAGGGAAGCTCTCGAGGGCTTTGCAGTAACAGTGGCCTCTCTCAGCCCTTGTCTAGCACCCCACTATCTCTGAAAGGTATTGAGATGATAGAGAGCTACATAAATGCCAGGCACTCTTACACGTGAAAAATCAAAGGTCATCTAAAGAAACATATTCTGCTGCTGAGGGATGAATAATTCTGAGGCTGGAATATCCTTTCTAATTTTTCAGTAAGACATGAAAGTGCTACTACTAGATGAAAGCACAGGGGACACGTACCCACCTATGATTAGCATCAGGCACATGTCTCATCAAAATCTGTGTCAGTTTGTGGCAAACTTATCATGGTCAATGTCAACATACCCTTGTTTTACTATCAAGAGACCCAAAAACTTCCCTGTTAAGGTGGAGAGCTGGTATTTTACACTTGCACTTGCCTGACTGAGCAAAACTGTTAGGTCTGTAAACACCAGGTACAGATTCTCTTCCTTTTGATAGTCCGATTACACATTTTTATACTGAGGAGATTAAACACCTTTGACACCAACAGCCATTGTTCAGTTGTACATTCCTCCTTTATAACTCAATATCCTGCTACATATTTATCTATATTCCCTACTGAATGGGAATATGAGAAGATGGCTGCTATAGTAAGTTGCATAAAGGTTCTTTTCAGTTTTCTCTTTATCAAATATCTCTGTGTTTCCATGCTATGGCCTTTTTCTTATAGCTCTGCATTCATATTTATGTCTCTCTGCATTTATTGCCCTCTCAAAATCCTTAAGAAGTAACACCAGTGAAGATAAAATAAAATAACCCATATTAATTTAAAATAATATCTGCCAGTTCTACACTGTTGCACACTGTGCTTCTTCCAAAGGCAGCTATGCAATTATAGGTACTTGGGTGCATAAAGTGATATGGAGGTTTCTATGGCAATTATTCATTTTAATTGAAAATTGTGTAGGGAAAGACTCATTTCAAGTGCAGCACACAATTTGCATTTGTTTCCAAAGAATCTGGACTTCCTTAGAGCTGTGAATTCCTATTTTTCAGGAAGACACAATTTTAAAATTCTCTTGGGGGAGCAGGGGGTGGGAGACTAGGGTAAGGTTGTTAAGCTTATTAATATTTAGGAGCATGTATCCTTATTTTATATATGAATAAGTATTATATAAATATTTATTCAGTACAGTATTTTTTATTGTCTGGTAAAGATTTTATCTTTTAAATGAAAAAGAAAGAATTAAAAATACAATTGATACACAATGCCCTTGAATTTTTGAGGGAGAGGAAGTACCAAAAGGACAGAAGAACCAAAAAGGACAGCAAGGAGACAGGTCATCAGTGAGACCAAGTCCACCAGATCAAACATTTCTGTTTTCATATATTTTAGCTACTCTGTGTTAGAATAATAATGAGGACAAAGTTATTTTGGATCTTAATATAATTTAGAGTTTCAAAGAAAGAGTTGGAGGGAAGCAGCAGTTTTGCCTTGGTTCAATAATAAAAAAAAACTATAACTTAATTTCCTGTAGGAAAATAGAATTTCTTTCTCCTCCTTATTCTCATCACCACAATGAGTCAAACACATTTTAAGCCTAAATTTACAATGAAAACAAAGCAGACATACTGCAAATGATGAAAACCAGGAAATAACCTCTGAACTGTGATTTCACATTACTAAACTCAGTGTTGCTTTTTCTGAAGCAAGCTTCTCTTGATTTTTTGCCTATATCATTTTAAGGCTGCATAAGCCAAGTGCCAGAAATGTCCCAAGTTAAAAATAGCTCTTGTCTCCTTCATAAATAATAAATATATATTAATCTGATGTGAAGGTTGTGGGTGGAAGTGTTCTTTACCAGCCACACAATCCTCCTAACTGAGAAAAAAACCTCTTGGAAAGAGGTGGCTGGAGCAGAAGAGTAATTTTAATAATGTGGTTTTGGTACTAGAGTGTCTGGCTCATTGCACTTCTGTACTTTAGAATATCTAGAACAAAAAAAGCAAGAATGACTCCTAACTTCAATGTCAATGATTGCATCACTGTTCAGAAGAATGCAAAATTACATGAGTGTGATTTTTATAATATATGTGTCATGCATTTTTAATAAACCAGAGACCAAAAATTAACCCCTTGTGTAAAGGCACAGGAATTTGAAGGTTATATTTCTTCCAGGTGACTGACTTTTTTCACCAAAATTTCTACTTTTGTCAAAAATGGCTTTGCACGACAGGGGAACCAACTTGCTTGAGAAAGGAGCAGGAACATGGAAGGGGGTCTTGCCAAGGACAATCCAGCAAGGGAGAGTTTTTCACTGCATGGAAAATTTCCTCTATTTTTGGCACCTGTTCTGCCATATGGTGGTGGTCCTAAGGTCTATGGTTGGACTCAATGAGACCTTAAAGGCCTTTTCTAACCTTAATTGTTACATATTCTGGTAGTTCTCATCTCCCTCATATTCTGCTGGACTCTCAACCCTCTTTTGACACTTACGTTCATTCCTTCATTTTACTATTTGACTCTCTCATAATTAGGGTATGTATAGCTATCAAAAAAAAAAAAAAGGTTTCTTGAATTTGTTTTATGCTTCCAGACACAAAAGAAATACACTCTCACTCCTACATGTGCCAGTCATATAAATAGAAAATAACCTATTGAGGGGAAGTGAAGTTCAAAGTAAGCAAATTTGATTTATTTCTGAACATGGCAACACTCAGAGTTACTCAGCTCTGATGGTGATGAAAGGCTGCTGGTGATGCTGCCTGTCTAAGCTTCTGTTTTCCAACAGAACATAACTCTGTAGCTATTCAAGCTTCCATTAATTTTCAGGGTTTGAGAAACACAGCTATTAAAAAGCAATGTTCATGGTGTTGAAAGGACAAGTAAGACCTGGAGGTTGGTTTTGGCTCACAATAAGAGACAGGTTTGAATATACTCTGGCAGAGGCACTGATATCAATAAATTAAATGCAATGACTGGTTCTAGTAGAAAGCTGCTTTTTTATAGCCAAAATGTATGCCTGGCTGGGAGAAGTGGGAAACAAGGAAAGAAGGGGAAGCCTATGCAGTTTCATTTGTCATCATTTCCTGACAAAACCACTAATAAATATCTCTTTCCATTTAGGCTCAATAATGCAACCATCAAAAGAACATGAAGGAAATATATTTCTTACTTATAGGAACCCATACATATACAAACAGGAAAAATTGCCAGTGAAAGCTGTAACTTCCTACTCAGAAGTGGCAGAATGTTTTCCATGCAGGAATTGGACAGAATACTTGAGACTGGAAATATCACACAGAGTGCAAACTGCTGCTGACATAAGACTTAATATCTCCAGCTAAAGGATCTGAAGTTTTTCTTCACCACATGAAGACATTTCCATGTGTAATAGATGCAGAGTAATTCCTCCATAAAATTAATCATCAAATATTCCTTCAAGTCTTGGGACGAGCTAAAAGTTCAATAAAGACTGTGGTCCCTTAAATTCACACACTTGAGCTCTGCACATCTCCTGTGGGGAATTTAAATTGCTTCTAGTACTTACTACTCTGCATGCCATTCAAATTCTGTTGCTTTAATTCATTAAATTCAAAACTAATACAAACTCCAATTATTTGTTGTAAAAGTAGAGATTTTGCCAAAGCACACAGAAAATTCAATTCACACCAAAATGGCTACACTGCTTAAATTAATGTATTTGCAGTCCTTGCACATCTTTCTCAGCATCCTTTAAAATGCCACTTATTTTATAAAAGATATAGCTTTTCTGAGTATTGATGTGCCCTATCAACAGACAAGGTGTCTCTGCTTTTAGTTTTGCAGACATTACTTGCCCACCCCAAATCACTAATGATTACAGCTAAAATGAAGGGGTGCACGTGATTTCAAAGTATCTGCAGTGCTCTTTCTCAGCACATCAGTCCTTTTACTTAGCATCCTTTAAAATGTCATTATTTTATAAATATACAGGTTTTCTGAGCATGATGTGCCCTATCAACAGACAAGGTGCCTCTTCTTTTAGTTTTGCAGACATTTCTTGCCCACCCCAAATCACCAATAATTACAGCTAAAAGGAAGGGGTGCCTGTGGGCAAAGGTGACAGCACAGGACTTACAGCTGGAAAGTTTGCACCTTATAAAACCTCTCATCTTCAATCCTACATTCAAAAGGTACTTATGATTTCAAAGAAATTGCAAATCAAATGATTACACGCTACAGGAAATTAGATAAAAGAGAAAGGAACCACTTCAACACCATCAAGAGATTCTATTCAGCTATTATATTAATAGTAAAAAACCATATTTTGATTGCAGCTTCTGCAGGTATAAAATGACAGGTTTTAGATTCTCTTTTATTGAAGTGCACAGATCCACAAAGTGGTTTTAGTCCTACAAGGTATTTTAAACTCTTGTAATCATTCAGCAAAGCATTTGGACAGCAGTTCTTTAATTTTGAGCAGAGTAATAACTGCTCTTGTTAAAATATGTTCTAGAGTATGTAGCACCTTTCAAAATAAATTCAAGCACCAGAATTAACTGTTGAACTTTTGTACTACTGAAATCAACACCAAAGCTTTTACATTTTTACATTAAAGCCTAGTGATGAATTTATATTACTCCTAACTTTAATTTCTTTTTAGAATGTACTGCAATCTTGACATTAACGTTCTATTATGTAAAATGCAATGCCTTTTCAGTTCAATTCAATGTCTACAAATATGTAGCACTTCAAAATAATGGCCTTATTTTTGTAAGGAATGGATGTTTTCTGGTCTTTTGTTCTTCACTAATTTAACTAAAATGTAAAAAAATTCTGTGCATGGAAACATTGGAAACATCTGGACACAAAATCCAAGCATGTTTTTTTTTAGAACAGTTAAGAACAGCTACCACAGCAACTGTGCATTGCACCAGCAACCACACTGCTGTACACTAGTGGCAAACTGTGGGATTATATACATAAATGTAAAAATATACAGAATATTTATGTATGCACTAATAAAAAAGAGTCACAAGTTTTATGGGCTACTACTTCTCTTGTCACTTATAAATGCTCTTCCAATATATTTTTCAACAATGCAAAATTATCTTCAAATAAGTCTTTCTATGCAAATTATCTTAAAATAAGCCTTTCAAATCTTATTCTTTTTCTTTAATAATTTAAATATAATATATTGTGCAAGAGAGTATTTCAGTGAACGTCAGTCCAAAAAAATAAAAAAATCACATAATAATTATAATGGAAGATATCAATTCCTAGAATATATGGGAAATAAATTCACATCAGAGTATTAAAGAGAAATGGTTGTAACATTTCTTTCTTATAAAGAAAACAGTGCAGAAGCATGAGTTCAGGAAACAATTTACCTTTCTTGTCGTCGAAGTACAGCGTCTGTTGAGCTGGATTTGACCACTGGAGGGAGGTGTTATCATTTTGATCGACCCTGCAGGTCAAATTTGCTGTTCCACCTTCAACAACTGTGACGTTCTGTGTGAGTGGGAACTGCCCTTGGCTGCCTGAGGAGGGAGGGAAGGGATGCAGAAAGGAAGAGAAAAAAAAAGAAAATATTTAAGTTGCAGGACTGAATTTATTGCAGCAGCTTCCCACAGATGATAGACCTGGAATTCAATGTGAACTAGTCTGACCAAAGAAAGGTAGTACAATAAATTTTTTAAAACTGCATTTACAACATATTCCCTATAACTAAGAAACAGCTGGATGAATTAAGAAATAAGGGTTTCCCCCCTTCTTTGTCCTCCTCTGTGAGTCATACTATTTAATTCCAAAGAAATACTCAGCATTTTTGTCTCCTCAGGCATACCAAAGACAACTCAGTGCAGGCAATACAGTTAAATTATTGCTGAAAACATCACTGAGGAAATAACAAAAATCCACAGAGTTTTTAACAGAGAGGGATGGGGCAACCTTGACTCTCTGTTTCTGTTTTATACATTTTAAAGGCCTCTCAGGATGATGCTTTTTGTGTCAGGATTGGAAAGCTGTTGGAGAATTAATGCAGTGTGAATCTAACACTGGATCCATGCTCTGTGGGGGGAATATAACCTGATCTCATATGAAAATGGAAGGGGTGATGTAGTAGGTCTCTGTCACATCTGTGATTCTATCCCAGAGCATTCTCAATCACATTAAGTGCTTGCTGAAAAGTCACTGGGAAGGTTTCCAAATGCCTCTGCACAATGGAGGAGCAGGATCAGTCAGGTTCTTGAATCACAAGCATTTCCAATGGCAGAGTTAGTGTTTATGTAGTGTTATAGCACACCCCTTGTCAAACAGCACAACACATTCTGACAAAAAAGGACTGCAAGAAGGGTGCACAGAAAAAAAATGCAAGTGGTTTTTAACATGGGTGGGGAAAGAAAAGAAATAATCAATAATCATCAAAGCAAGACACTTTATTGAACATATGGTTGTTAACTAGGAGATGTATTATTTATTTGAGGGTGCAATGCAAAAACAAAAAGACAACCTAATACTCCTAGTGAAATATATGCTTCTTTCTTCTCCTGCTTTTACAGAGATTCTATTAAAAGAAGCACTGAAGAGTAGGTAGAGATGCTTGCATAAGAAGTGTAATGCCAAGATTGACACTCAAGTGGGATGTGTCAGAAATTAAAAACCTCTCTACAGTCCTACAGGAGGGAACAAGCTCATAGATGTGTCACAAGCACATCAAGGAAATAATATATACAATATCCATTAAAGATACAATACAAAATCATAAAACCTTCCGAGAAAAATTCTATTTTAGTGGCTCTTATCAGATTTGTTCCCAAGTAAGTTAAACTGAGGCATGTCCTCTATACAAAAGCATGAAAATATGAAAATCTATTACCTAGGATACAGGTTTGCAGATGACCAGAGTAAGGAAGTACTAAATAAAAGATTAACAACTGAACTTCTATTTGACCTACTGATATTGCACAAACCAGAATCCCAGCCAGATTTTGAGTTCCCTACATAAAATAATCCTGATGGCCTTAGACGTGGAACAAAATCCCACACATCAGTGATATAAATCTTTTCACCAAAATGCAGATCTGAATAACTGGTATAATTTTTGTATAAATATAAACTACAGCTGTCTAATGATCAAGATTTACCATGTACTGATATTGACCCTAAGAGGGCATTTACTATCAACAGGATAACAGATATAGTAAAAAAAAATAGGAATACTAAAAATACCGTAGCTAATTTAAATGATGCAAATAATAAATGCCAAAATTCTCATGACATCCTCTGTATCTGACACTTCATTAATCAAACCCTGCTTCTTGAAAACCACACATTGAGAAATATATGATGAGAGAAAAATCATAAACAAGGATGGAAAAAAAAGGAAACAGAAAAGATTTGTAATTTCTTTCCACTTCTCCTCTTTCAATTCCAATGTGTCAAGGAACTTCAAGATATTACATAAATTGCTTATCATTTAAATTGGAATTTTTTAAATCCAGAAAAATGCACACAGCCTGTTATTATTTCCACTAAATTACAGGCAACTTACCAAAGGAATAACCTTCTAAAGTACGAGCTGTGAATAGGAAGCTATGGGGGCTAAAACACTTTTTGCCTCCAAGAAGCATTAAACAGAACCCAGCTAGAGATGAGCCCAGTGAAATCTGCCACTTACATTAAAGAAGTGAATGGGAGGTAGTTTAATAAAGAAGCTGCTGTAATGATTCAGGACCCTATTAACACAGATGAGGAGATCTCCCCATAATTACCCTGTGTTCTCTGTCTGATATTACAGCTCTTATCAAGAAGGTGTCAGGGTACGTGCACTCCATCATTTGTTAATGACTGCCAAGTCACAGACTCATCTCTGGGCAAGAAGTAAACTATTCTGATCAACCACAGAAATGGAAACTGTAGATGCCATAACCTGAATAGGTCAGAAGAATTTTCCTTTCTCTGGCCAACCTAGTGACTGCTGATGATTTGGAAACAAGAATTAATTTAGAATATAAAATAAGACAAAAACGTTCATTGTATCTCTTGCCAACAGAGAATCCGTGTGGTTCTGGAGAAGAAGCACAGAGCTTCATGGGAAACTTGGACTGGAGAAAGAGGTACAGAGAAAATAAGAGAAAATTTAATATGGAAAGTAGCCTGAGTAGAAAGAAAGGAGCCTTTGCAGGACAGAGAAAACTGCACATATAAAGCAAGCCCAAATGAATGGATGCTGCACTCCTCTTAATGAAGACAAAAACTATTAGCAAGTGATGGGAAAACTAAGACAAAGAAAAACTTGAGATTTACTTTACTGTTTGCATCTGACTTGGGATACTGAAGTAGGGCTGGAAGGAGAGGAGAAGATGTAAAGCCCTATTGAAACAGGTGAACACTAAAGCAAGCATCACCATCCTGCCCTTTTACTGCAGTCAAAGTGTGAAAGAAGTGGATTATGCTACTCGAGACTCCTTGTGGCTTTTGAGCATCTGACAATATTTTGTAGCAGAGGCCTTGTTTCTGTGAATGTCTCCTAACAAAAAAACATTCCATCTTGACTTAACAAGTCCAGTAGTGGAAAATTTAGTGGCCCCTTCAGTAACTTATTTCAGAGAGTAACAATCAGCACTGTTCAAACAAAACCACAAAATCTACTTCTGCTCTGCATTTGCCTTGCTGTAGCACCCAGCCTCCACTAGCTCTTGTATTTTTTCCCCTGCTCTGAAGAGCCCTCTCTTATCAAATTTCTCTTGTAGGTACTTAGAGACTGTGATCCTATCACCCATTAACCTTCTTTTGGATAATCTAAATAAATTGAGCTCTTAAGTCTTTCTGCAGAAATCTCATTTTTCTAATCCTTTAATTAGTCTGTGCCTCTGTGTGCCCTCTTCCAAGTGTCCTCTTCTCTCTGAAGTGTGCAGCCCAGACCTGCAGTCACAGCAGGCAGAAATCCTAAGGGGAACAGGGGATGCCACTTCTCTGCCAGTTTTTGGTATTCTTGTTTACACACTTAAAAAGAGTCCCTTGGCCCCATGGTCAGAGCCAGGTGTGGCTGAAGGTTTACCATGGGGCTGGCATTTTTCCTCACACACCCTTCTCTGCACCTAACATAGATTTTTTTAGGCAAGTTCAGTAGAATTTGCTTCCTGCTTAACTAAGAACTGATTGACAGGTATAATTGAGACAATGGATATGACAGGGATGCTGACCATCCTAAAGACAGGGCTACCCATCCAGCTTACTTGCTATCCTCCCAAAACATGGCTGGGAATGACATTCCTAACCTTCACCAGGAGGTCAAGTCAATCAAACACATAAAAATATATATATATATATATATATATATATATATATATATATATATATATTCACTACAGTATGTAAAATTACATTCTGTTCCAAAATCAAATCTAGAGGGAGGACCAACACATTTTACTGTCTATATGGAATACACTAATAAAGATTTAAAAGAAAATAGTGGTGGTCCACATTAAGAATTCCCTTGCATCTGAAAAGAAAAAAAACTACAAGGTTTTGCAAAGGTAAACTACAACAAGTAGTGATATTACTGCAGAAAGGAGGCTGCATCAAGAAATCATTGTCATCATGTTGTATCCCATCCCCTCTGCTCATTTTAGAAGCTTTGCTGGCAATATTCTTTCAGCTTTTTGGACTAGATGGAGCTATGTTTGAATATATTCTACCACAGGTTGTTTCTGCCATGCTTTGTGGAGGACCAGTTCTCATATCTCATTAGCCACAAGCTGCTCCCTGTCAAGAAAGGCTTTTTTTTTCCCACCTAGAAATCATGGCTAAACTGTTTTTACATTTAGCACTGATTTTTATCTCAGTATGTGTCAAGTCTATGTTGAATAATTATCATTATTTGGTCCAGTTTGTAAACATTAATTATGTGAGTTCATCTCATGTTTTTTTGTTTATGCTTGGGTTAGGTTTTGTGCTTGGTTTTGTGGTTTTGCTTTTGCTTTTTGTTTTTGTTATTTTGTTTTGTTTTTTTTTTAAACTTTTTGCAATTACAATGAAAGCTCTTTAATGAGTTTAACACTCCCACTTGATGCTGAGGTGATACATTCTAATCAATTTACCAGGCTAATTATAAAAGTGACTAGGTGGCTGTAAGTACTGAGAAAACATAATTCTCTCTTTAGTTTTGTTTCTGCAAAGGTCTCTTTTTGTAAAGTAAACAGTTATGTCACAAATTAAGAGCATTTCACATCATCAGGGCAGCAAGCTTTGCCACTCTGCATCAAAAAGGCAGAAAAAGAAATGGTTTCAGTTAGAGAGCATGGCCTGGAGAAGAGAGAGGCAGCAGTGAATTATCAATGTTTTGCCACATTGGTTCTATTTTTGAGAGCCTGGCAGACCAGTGTCCCCATGAGGTAAATTAAGTTTATCAGCAGGGAAGAAGTAGTCTAAAGTTTTGTAGCAGACATTTATCCTTTTCAGTCTTGCATGGAACCACAAAGCCATGGGCTTTTTATTTGGTACCTCCATAGCATGGTGTCAGCCAAAACCAGAGGGCACAAAATGCAAAGGATTAGCAGAGGAAATGTAAAAAAAACCAGCCCAAACTTGAGCAAACTAATTTAAAAACAGTCTGTTTTTTAATATTGATGTTAACAGGACCAGACCCTAAAAATAAATATTTGGATGGGAGGGAAAGCATCTTACTATTTCAAATAGCAGCTTATATCTGTAGGGAGACTAGATTAATTTTGGCCTTCTTTCTTAGTAAAGAAATAAAACATTAGGGGGAAAAACCCATTATGATGAAATATCTAATATACTGAATCACTTTTCTGGCTTTCTCACTTAATTTATATATGAAATAATGCAAAACATCTCTCCAAGGAGACAAAGTGTTATTAGCTTGTCTTTACCTAATTTAAAGAGCAAGGATATTGTGAATTGCATTTCAGCAGGAATAAACAGAGATCTGCATTCCTGTGAAACTGTGGGCTTTTTCTGACTTTGCAATGGGAATGAAGCTGCTTCTCTGTTCTGTCAGCATGGAGACCAGATTGAAGGTTCATGTCCTGGAAATTCTGAAGGAAGAAACTATGCAAGTTGTTGCCTTTACTATTTTTAAATTTTTTTTAGAACAGTCCTTAGGAGTGTGGTAGAAATATTGATGACAGATTTAAAAAGGCAGTTTAACTCCTGATGCAGAACTACCTGCTTTGCTTTATTCTAAAAGAAAATCCAGCCATGTGGCTGCATGTTAAACTGCATTCATACAGCATTTGTAAAGAACAAAAGATTGCCTGAGCATTATTTGATACACATAGTCCTTGACTGGATGAATTCACCTTTCTGAACTTGCTGTTTTAAGTAACAGTAATTTAGTTCTATATCTGGATGGTAAATACTTTTTGAGTTTATGCAGTTATGCAGTTGAGTTTAAGTTGTTTGCTCACTGAAGAAACATCATTTAAAAAAAAGAAGCAAACCAAACAAAACAAACAAAATTGTGTCTTCCAATAACTGTTACATACTCCAGCAACAAAACCTCTCGCAGAGAACACTGGAATTAATGAGAACACTGCAGAAACTTACTACAGACTGACAGGTTTGGGAGAGAGAGAAGAAATAATGCAGAGAGTAACTGTTAACCCCAGATTGTGCATTCAAGGTCACCAAGCCTTTTTAAATGTTTCAGCAATACTAAAATAATGCAAAGGCAAAGGACAGGAGTGCAGTCTCTGATTCCATACTATGAAATTTATGCCTGACAGCAAAAATAGAAAAGGAAGAAGCCACTTCTTCCTTCCTTCACTCCATGTGTGTCAGGTTTGTTTCCAAACCAGCAGCTAACTCAAAACATAATTAATTTGGACTATATGACGGTGAAAGAGATTGCAGATATAAATTGCAAAAAAAAAAAAATTGAAGTAAAATTATTCCACAATGATAAACACAAAAAAAAAAAGGATGAGAGAGATAATAGGGAAAAAATAGTAGGCACAAACAGTGCTGTTTCCTAGGAGCCTTGCCTCAGTGCCTATATTTTACTCTTTTCAGGCTATCACCATGGTATTACTTGCTTATAAATGGAGAAGAGTATCCAGAGATTTTATTCAGTTATTATTTATTAAAAGGCATTCTCTTCCAGCACTCTGAATTCCTGAGGAAGTTATAAATCCAAACATAATTGAAGTGAACCTCATCTTCCCACAAAAGTTGTAACAAACTGATGAATTTTCTGGTTCTCATAATTGTAAATATGGCTCAGAGCTTTGTGCCACTTGTCACTTTAAAGCTTTATGCTCAATTATTTGTGCCTTAAAAAATTGAAAAGTCCTTTTTCTCTAAGAGCAGGAAAGCATCCAGTCCTGACATGAAGAGTAAGGAATTGGACACTTTAATTTCTTTCAAGATCTGGTCTCACTGCCACCATATTTCTATTCCTAATCTGTAATGTACACCAAAGACACCTTTGCTGATCTCCCAATTATTCAGAAAGCCAACCACAGCCATTCCCACCATTCTCCTCTATTTTAATCCTGGTTTGAAATACTTTAGGCAAATTGTCCAAAGTAATTTCAGAGTAAATATAAATATAATTTAACACTAATGCTAAGGGCAAATATTTTGAAAAATAATACTTTTATTGCAAATAGGTAATGTGTAAAAAATATGGAAACTACTAGAAATTCCAAAGTAACTAAAAAAATTTGGCTAAAAGAAAAGATGGACTGATGTAATTAGAAATATTAACTTTTCACACAGCATTGAAAGAAAACAATTTTTCTTCAGCAAAAATCAAAACATTTTGTTTTTTAAATTTTCAAATCAAACATTTCACTGAAAGATAATTACACAAAGAAGAAAAAATGTATCAGTAGATTTAATTCACCTTTTCCCTCCACAATTTTCTACAATCCTTTTCATGACTTCTTTTCTCTCATTTGTGAAAAATTTCAAATCTATTGGAACAAAATGTTCTCTTAGGCTTTCCAGCTATTAAGTTTTATAAAAGAAAATATATTTGCATCTCTCTAGGAATAAACTTTTCCTCCTTCCTTCATCCTTAAAGACAAATTATGGTATTTGAAGTCCAACATGTGGGTAACCCACCTGGCAAGGACTTTCTTATTGTATACCTATTTATCTATCTTGATTCTCTGTTTGACCTTTTTTTTCTATCTGAGTAGAACTCAACCAAGGTTTTAAATCCTTCCACTTTTAACTTTGTTTCACCAACTTCTGAAATGTCATTCAAAGAGAAGTTAAAAGACAGAGAAGAGGCAGCTACACAAACCAGCTCCAAGTAGTGCTGCTGTTTGAATGTTTGTGATCTCAGAAATCCCCCAGAATGCCCCAGAACTGCACTGCCAGTTCTTAGTTACAAACACACATAGCAAGAGCTCACTCAAATGGAACCTCCTGTGTTTAAATGGAAGCTTGAACTTTTCACTGCATTGAACAGCTGAGCAAAAGTGAAAAATAAAACTGTTCTAGGTTTGCCTGAGTATTTGCCCACACAGTAGCTTTATTCTTGTTAAAAAATTAGAACTAAGCAAGTGTTGTACATATTTACACATAAATGCCCACACAGGAGAGGGGAGTGAAGAACAAAGATAAAGTTCCTAATAAACCCCAGCTTGTTTCTTCTTTTTACTTCATTATATTTTACTTAGACAAGCACAGCACTGATGTTACCACCCCTGGTGTGGAAACAAATATGAATAAGAATCACCTGTCATTGCACCACTGCACTACATAAATCTTTGCTACCTGGACTTCCAACATTTCACTGCTCAGTTTGCTTCAGGTGACATGTCATCCTCAAAGGTAAATGAAGAAAAGAGCAAAGGTGGAGAAAACAGATTTTGATCAGAGACTTCTCTGTTCTGATTACTAAATCACTGCTGGTTTTCAGTGAAATACTCTGTAGCTGTAAATAGTACTGATAAAACTATCCTAGCAGTAAATGGGGATCAATATGCAGGGGTCAGATCTTTGAATTCTGTCAATGGAACAAAATATGGACAAGCTTACTTCGATAGTTTTGAAAAAATCCCTTTCATAAATATGAAAACTATTCTGAAGAGTTGTGTTTTAACACACAAAAGAAACCCTGTCTGAAAGGTAGGAAATAAGGTGCATGCAGTTTGATCTGAGCAGGCACTTCCCTTGATGACCTTGTGTTGATCAATACCTAAACACGTCCTGGCCAGCTGGGAATGTTGCCTGAAGAAAGCAGGTCTGAGTCTCACAAAGGAAAAGTCAGAATGATTAATAAAGTGTTTTCCACTTGTGATCATCTGTATATTCACAAAGTTTGCACTCCTGATGAATTCACCATCCTGTCAATATCTACCTTCTTTGATGTTTGACTTTTTCTTGTGCAAAGGACATCACAGCTCTGTTTAAGCTCAGAAAGTTCAAGCACAAAACAACAGTTTTAAAACTGACTTTGTACTTGATGGGTTGCTTTCCCCTCTCTTGGTTTACACAATAAAATAAGGCCAGGAATTGGTCTGGAGAATAACTGCTTTATACAATTCTAGCAGCCTTTTTGAGCCTAAGTGGCACCAAACTATAAACAACAAAATTACTTAGGCCAGACTACACTTTTAGGCATCAGAAGCCAGGCTTGACCTACAAAAATCAAAGGCACTTTACACCAAACAAGGATGGATTTTCCACTCTGACCTCACCCCTTTTTGCCTCAACATTTGCTCTTTCTCTCTGCTCTGTGTCCCAACAAAGAATGGCCCTTTCCCTTCCAACAACACCATTAGTATTTCTGTGCAACCTTCTGAGTGAAGAGAAGGCTTTCTCGGGTGATTGCTTTTTGGCAAATTTCAGCTAGGAACCAGGTGAATTGTTCCTGTTAGCAGATATTAGAAGATTAGGATTGGATCCTGCTCTTCTTTCATGTACCTGTTTCCCTAGTGAGTCTTGCATGCAGATAAATTGTAGATGTGGCTCTAATTTTGTGCAATTTAGATATCGCTCCATGCAAAACTGCATTAGACTTGGGTGTACTTTGAAATAAAATCACTTACTGTCTTGACTTTCTTTTTCCTCCCTGTGGTCTCTGGAATATCCATTGGCATGGCAGGGCTGGTCTGCAGCAGCTCTCCCTGCTGACTGAGGCCAGCAAGCTGCTCATGAATCCAGCAGATGTTCCAGTTGTCTCGGCCAATGGAAACCTTATGGACCCTTTTTTCTTCCTCTCCTCCCAGGAGCAAATGTTGGTACAGCAGGTATCTGGATGTGTGCCATGCAGCAGCAGAGACAGGAAGAAGCTGCTGTGCCTTCACTGAGCCTGTTGCTGTATAATGATATTTTTTACCCCAGTCCTCTCTAAGAGTGTTATTTACAAATGCCATGCTCTTCACGTGTAGCTAAACACAAACCTGGGCTCTTTAAAACATCCCCTAAACTTCCCCTGTTGTGCTATTAAAATTTAGGTTAATACACAGATAAAAATTAGAAATATATGTTCATATGTTGGTCTTCTATTTCCCTGCCAATATAAATTCAGAAATGCCTAAATGCAAGTTACATTCAGCATTGTGCCCCTAACAGATTGCACAGACTGTGACAATGGAAACTGTTAAGGGAATTTAGGACATGAACAATTTAAATTTTTTAAAATTTAATTTAAAATATGGAACAGGGTGCCCAGAGAAGCTGTGGATGCCCCATCCCTGGAAATGTCCCAGGCCAGGCTGGATGGAGCTTTGGGCAACCTGGGATAGTGAAAGGTGTCCTTGCCCAGGCTGGAACTGGATGAACTCAAAGGTCCCTTAGAACCCAAACCATTCTCTGTTTCTATGATTATATGGTAATTCAAAGGAAATTGTATTCCTGAATTCTCTAGCTGTCCTCAAAAACTGCTTTTTGAAACCTTATTTTTTCATCACTTGACCTCACTTTAGCAGTGGGTGGTAGGAACAGTCTCTTATTCAAAATCTCTAAGTTCTTATTCTAGAATGTGTTTCTTTTTTTATTTTGACCTTTGGATCCCTTTTATTTGTGAGAATTCAACATGAAGTCTGTCATTTCCACTTGTCTATGAATAAAAAGCTTCAACCCAAATATCATATTTGCTTGAAATTCTTGCCCTTACTGCTCTTAAAGGTAATAATTTAATTTAACAATAGGGATCAGCCAAAAAAAAATCACCATTTCTTTACTTTATGCATTTATGAAAAATATTTTTAGATATAGGTATTCATTATTCCTCTCTCATGAGACAAATAAATTATGACTCCTCAGAAAGTACAAAAAGGGACAGGATAGAGGCACCTGTGTGAAGTCAGTGGCAGAACCAGGAACTCAGAAGTGACGTCTGAATTTCCACAAGTAGTATTAGCATTAGTTTCAGTGTCATTTGGGCTGAAACGTTTGTCTTTTTTAACAAAAAGCCTAATTTCCATCCAACAGGCTGACAAAATAACTCTATTCATCAATTACTTTCAATTAGAAAACTGCATCTTCCTTAGGAAATTTTTTTGTCTGCCTTAAGATCATATTTGGGTATGCCCTCTTGCACAAGGAATCCCTGGAAGGAGAATCACACTTAAATTAACTGTATTCAAAAAGCAAAGAATCAAATTAATCAGCTCCATATAAATACCCTCATATCTGCACAGCTAAGTTCAACTTAAAAATAATTTAAAAGGTTAACCTAAGAGGCTACAATAACTCTATAATTGATTTAATATTAAAAAAAAAATAGTGAATTTTTTAATATGTGGCCCACAAGGGCTCTCAACAATAACAGTTTTGCAAAGTAATATATTTTTTTAAAATCCACTGAAATGTAAGAAATCAGCAAGTAAATTGATATGTGCATTAAAGTAATTTTCTAGGTCGTTGAATTAATGTCAGTAATGGTTGAATAGATTTCTTACTTGGCTGTAAGAATATTTTAGTTGAAGCCCTTTATGTTTTAATTTACTGAATTATTAAAAAAGTTATTTGGTACCTGTTATAATGTTGTCTTCTAGAAAAGAGAAAAAAACCCAAAACATTTAACTCTCTTCATGCTTGATAAAATGTCTGCTCTGGTAAAATTTGCAGGATAGACAAAAATTCTGTTCCTGGTCACACTAACATTACCTCACCTCCTGTATTTTACAGGAAAAATTACATGGTAGAGGAGGATACATGACAAAATTTACAAAACTGATAGAATAGCTTTAATATAGAGATTTTGATATTTTTTTAAACAGTTACAACACCTACCCTAAGCAGGGAAATGTATTTCCCCATTGGGGAAATAGAAATGTCAAAGACCATATTTGCATATCAGGGGAGGGCAGGAGGAGACACAATGACTAACAACTGCTGAACAGATTGAGATGACAAGACTTTTTCCAGACAGCAGAGTGCATTTCTCAGGTGAAGAAATAAAAGAGGATTACAGTGAATTAATGTGTTTCAAAGTGGAGTAATGTAAGTTAAATGGGAGTTTCTGAACTTAGGAATTTTAAGGTTAAGTTTTGAAAACACATAACATACAACAGCTCTTCAGAATGAGCACAATAATTTTAGTAACTTTCAAGCACAGCCTGTCCTATATTTGAGTAAAATAAGTTTGTTGTTTTTTTTTTTTTTTTTTGCCAGCTGGTCTTTGTTATTTTTTCAGACCTACAGAGAAGAAAATGCAACATGCATATTTCCATGTCTTGTTGTCTGCTGTCATTCAACTAATTTTTTCCTCTCAGTTTGCACAAAGCATCTCATTCTTGGCATTCTTCCACAGAGCTATCAGAATCCCTGCTTGAAACACCATCTATGAGAGGAAGGCAAGAGAACTGATCCTGTTCACCAAGTGCCTTTGTTTGGAGTATCAAGATTTGTGTATTCTCAAGACCCTGCACTTGTTTATGAACAGTGACAAAGCAAATGAGCAAGTGCTTGGAACACAATGTGCTTTGTTAACACTGCTACTGCAGATTTTATACCCACACACATCTACATGTCTGTAGATGCCGACTCCTTGCAGCTTTTGCAGAGTAACTGGTTTTCTTGTGGAGTAGTTAGCCAAGATTATAAAGACATGAAAAATGTTTTGTTTGGAAAGGGGAGCTGATAATGCAGTGGGGATTTTCAGCTTGAAAAGAGTGCACAAAGCTGTACACCTCTGAGCACAGAGCACACCAAGCAGCAGAAAGGGTGACTTTGCCCATCACTCAAATCTCTTCTCAGTCAATACTCAGGCTCCAGGCATCTGTCACACTTGGACTCTTTTTTTTCTTTTCAGCACTGTAGTGCAGAGCTTAGTGCTTTCTCCTCAAAACAGGCAGTGCAAAGTGGCCACAGGACAAGTCCTGCAAGGGTTCATTTTGCTGTTTCTCCATTTCTGACCTAGAGCAAGCACAGCTATCTCCACACTATATCCCAATTCACAGTGTAACCATCACTTTTACTGATCTTCCTGACTTTCTTTCACAGAACCACAAGAAAAAAAAAAATCATATCAACTAAATTATTGAGGTAAGTTAAATTCCATCACCAGTGTATATCTTCCATATTTCTCGTTTGGGGCAGGCATCTGTGAAATAAAGTTCACTGTCCTCTGCAACATCATTATATTGCCTTTTTTAATCTTCATTTCAATAGTTATGTATCCCCCACTTTGAGAAGGTACAGAAAATCCATAACAAATTCCTTCCAAACCCTTAGTAAAAGCCTAGCTTTCAAGTGCTGTTTTACTCACTTTTAGATGCTGCTCCTTCTGCTCGACTCTGAGAATCAAAGGAACACAAAGAATGATAGCAGTGAAGACATCTTTTACTCTCATGCACTGTAGAAAAAGCCTGAGCAGTTCTCCTGAGCACCATGGAATTACAGGCTATTTCATGCACCCATAAATCTTTCTTACAGCATTTTTTGGGCTTCCCATTCTTCAGCTCTCCCAGAATGATGAACATGGATTTATCAGCACAGTAATGCCAATATGAGCCAAAAGTTGGAAATGCTGCTTGCTGTAAAATAATCCATGTCTAAAAAATTCAGAGGCAAAAAAGAAAAGTTGATCTTCTCAATTAATTTGATATGTAATTAAATCATGTCTAATTTAGACATCCTCCACTAAGAATTTTTATTTTCAGACATGAAAGCAATTGCCTTGAAGCCTTTTGTCAAGGATGCTCCTCCTGTATGAGAGATTTGGGTTGGTAAATGCACCTTCCTCTGTCACTGGCAGCAGAGTCTGGAATCTCTCTTGTTTCCCTTGCCAAAGGCTGCTTCCTCTGCCCTGAGTGCTGCTGTGCCAGGCTGGCCAGGCCTGAACTCAGTCTGTGCAATGAGTGGGACCCAGCTGTCCCAGGCTGGATGGCAGACACTGAATCAGTGCAGCCCAGCTCGTGGGGATGGGGAGGAACTTCTCTGATGTCAGCTTCTAAGAAAGAAAATCATTACTGAACCACATGGCTGTGATTTCTTGTGTGCAGGAACTACTTATATGCAAACAGATGCACGGGGCTGAATAACAATTACAAAACATGAGTCAAAACTTGGCCAGAGCTCTCCTAAATATTACACTAAGTTCACTCACAGAAACAACTCAGAATAATATTTCAAAAAAGGAGTTTACATATTTAAAAGGCCAAGAAGAATTGGTTGTCTTTCAGTTAAACATAATTCTGGCTCTGTGTTTTCATGGGAATAAAACAAAACAAAACAAGGTAACTGTTATAATCTCCAAATGAGCCACCATTGCAGAGTCTGTTTCACTGAAAGACTCTAACATTATTTCCACTGCTTCTGGGAAATTATTTCCAAATAATAACTTCACTGTAGCTAGAGCATCTCATTCCCCATGCGTAGAAACCTCATTTTCTAGGAGTATATTCAGGTTCTAAGAAGATGCTTTCTTTAAAAATAGCTTTTAATGGCATTGTGTTGGGATAAGAGTGGAATAAAAAAAAAAACAAACAGAACTAGATCCTCCTTAGGGTAAGTAAGAACCATTCATAGACAGTTCTTGTAGATCTGCACTAGACCATAAAGAGTATTATCTTTTTACTAACTTTACTTTAAAATACGTTGAACAACTCCATCCAAAAATATTACCAAGAAAAAAAAATCTTTTAAGCAAATGAATCTGCTCCAAAAAAGGATGAAAATAAGGTGGAAAACCCAACAACTAAAATTATGATTTTTGATTTGCATAAATATTTCCAATTTTTTATGCAGTGCCATTTGGGGAAAAAGAAATATGTTCCAGCAATTCTGAGACCTGGAGCTTTAATTTAAAAAAAATGTAAAACCAAACAACATGAAACTTGTCACAGAGCAAAAAGAGATAAGAACTCTCTTTTTCAGATACAAATGAAAATGTGAAAGAAATGACTATGTTGTAATGCTGTTGCAATCTGATTTTTCTGTTCCAAAAACCACATCAAATGCACTGAGATGCTGGCACAAGGGCAAGGAAAAGTCCAAAAGTTCTATCCAAAAGTCTGTATTTGAGAACTAGCACAATGATGCAGAAAACTCACTTGTTTTTGACTGCTCTAACTACTCATATTACAAATACTCTTGCTTCAGGCTTCATGTACAGAAGGCCAGCATCATGGGGAAGAAGGAAAAGAAAAACAAACAAATAAACAAAAAATCAACAAAGCAGCAACCCCTCTCACTCCCCAAAGCAATACCACATTTGTTTGGACATGGGAAGTTCTGTTCCAATAGACTGGAACAAAATGTGTGGCAAACCCAGGGATTGCAGAACGCCCTTGGAGCCCGTGCAGCACATTCTGCATGAACAAATGCAAACACAGGGATTACTGCAAGAGAGAGATTAAATCAAATAATTTTTGCTCCACAACTACAGAAACTGTAGCCATTAATGATATAGATCCTGACATCTCACAACATCTGTTCCACCACAGTTATACAATGAGAAGCTGCCTCCCCCTCACTGCTACAAGCAACTTTTTCTAGCTCTGCCACACAAGGAATTTAGACAAGTAAGTAAATTTCTAATCTGTTCTCCCTTATACTTACAGATGAGTCAGCCAAAAGTATTAAAATAGCAAATGGAGGTAAAAAGTAGAAGGTAGCTTTCCTAGTGTCACTGTGCTGTTAAAGATGAGATAGAAAACTGTGCCCATTCTCCAAGTAAACACATTCCTAAAAAGTCAGAAAAAAATTTTTTGGTCTGTGATGACACACAGATTCATGACTACAGAAGAAAAGACAAAAGGATGGTAAAAAAGCTTACTCTACCCCATTTTCTATCTTCAATTTATGGTGTATATGTAGGCTTCATTTAATATCACTAAAAATAGCCAAGAATCCACATTATGTAAAAAAACCCCAAAAAACGCACCACCATTAAAAAAAAAACACCAAAAAACAAAAAATGCAAACAAACAAAGCAAAACAAAAAAAACCCACCCACCAATATTTAAAAGACTAAAGTGTAACAGCAAAAAGTAGGGAGGGACTAAAATTTTGCTATGCCTTGAAGATGTCACTGCACAACTTGAATCTGATGCAGCAAGAGTCATAATACTGGACTAGTAGGAAGAAAATAAAAAAAGCTGAAGTGCAAACAGAGAGAGTATTTAAATCATTTCTTTGGGCAGATTACCTGCAAAGGACTGAAACATCAGAAACTGGAGGGGGAAAAAAAGCTTATGACAAGAAGTTTGAACAGTGACAAGCAACTTTAAATCAGTCTTTAATGCCTAACTTGATGTGTAGAAAAGGGACCAAATTTCCAAAGGGCAGGTCTTACTATTTGCTGAAGAAATGAAAACCACTTAGCAATTCTGAAATTTTATAGCTGAAATAGCTTGGGTAGGAAGAAGGCTTTTAAAAACAAAGAAAGATAATTGGCTATAGTATAACAATCATTGGGAAAAAACTCAACCAAACAAAACAGCGAACGGGACAGGGAAAATTGCATCAAGAAGGAGAAAGATGAAAAAACAACTCCATCAGAAAATGCTTAAATGACAAATTGATACATGCCACAGAAATTCATCAATTCTAATGATACTCTGTTTAAAATAATCCCCAGACTTTACAGTCTTTAAAATGCAGAGAGGAGCAATAAGAATTTTCATTTAGAAATGCATAGGTAGTTGTTATTTTGTTTTGAAATATTGCTGGAAATGGAAACATTTAAAACTGCCTTTTTGTTTTGTTTTTTACATTAAGGACTGACTGAATTTGAAGAATGGAATTGTCTCAATGAGTTCCAACACATAAATTTACACATTTATATATAGTCTCCAGCTGTATCACACCATTAAAAGAGGGATTTACAGAACACAAGGTCTATCTACATTTTCCTCCTACAGGTCACAAGAAATAACAATAAATTCTTTAAGCAGAAGCACAGAATAGGCTGTACTAAGGTTTCTAAACCAATTTTCATTCTACTTCAAGTTGTGTGTGGAGGGAATTGGCTAATAAAAAGTCTTACACACAAAATCCATTACAGGAAGGCTCATTTCCCCAAAAGTGGGTCAGGAACAATTTCAACCTTGTTAACGGGATGGGGAAACGACGACTGTTGGAACAAGCAATGCAAGAAAGAGATTTTAAAGTCTTTGTTTTGCACCCAACCCCTAAGTTGAACAAACAAATTTTAAGGGATCAAAGCTAGCCTATTATGAAGCATAAAACTATCTCTGCTGAGAACCATAAATTATGTATGGAGCAGGCATATTTACCAGTGCTGCTAGTAATGCAGAACATCTCTGAATGAGCACTGACTGCTGAATGCCTCATGTTCTGTTATGATGAATTATGCAGGAAGCTCCAACAAACTGTGCTAAGGTGCTGGAGTTCATGTACAGGAGGGCTTGAGAGCCATTGAATGAGTGGGAGACAGAAATATTACCTTTGTTCCTTTTTTCTTTTACTCAGATCCAGCATTTTGTGAAGAGCAATTGCCACTAACACAAAAATGAATATATTGAAAAAGTGATATAAAATTATTGTCTTCTCCACCTCCTTCCTTTTTTTTTTTCTTCTCATCTACTTCCCCCTCACCACACAGCCCTTCCTCAAGTGATGCAGCTATATAAGCTACATAAAGCTTTGAAGTACTGATTGCAGTGATGCACTAAATTTCATGAACAAAAAAAGGCATTTGAGAATTCAAGATTCAGCATGACATGGCAATTTGATATTCCCTCCATCATGAACAGGTAATTTTAAAAAAAATTATTTTGCTTCTTTCCAAATAAGGATGGCTTCAGAACAGGTTCATTTATAGTAAAGGCTCCAAAGAATCTGAAATAATGGTGAAGTGTGGAGAATATCTATGTGGCCCAAAGAGGCACAATGCAACAGCTCTTCCCAGCTCTGAGGCAGTGAGATCCAGAAGCCATCTGCTGCTCTCTATCCATGTGCCTGGACTGCTTGGATGCACAGCTATGCCCTAGCTGTGCTATTTCTGATCCAACACCTAAGTTAGCATCTCTCTCTGGCTGTCTCACTGAACTCCCCAAGCTGCAGTGAGATTTTTAGAGAGATTTTTAGCAGGCACAATCAAAACCAAGTGCAGGTTTTCCCCTCCAAATTGGAAGCACATAAGGACACAGCAGTCTGTCATGTGGCTCGTTCCAGAAGATGGGAAACCACTCTGAAACCCCCACATGCAGAGTCATTGTGAGCTGCTTGGTTACCTGATACACGTGTGGACTCTAAAGTGGTTGGGATCACTTTATTGTTTCCTAAGACAGAGGGATCAAAGTCTGTAGGGAATTCATCAGATTCAGCTAAAAATACGGTGAAATACACTTGACACTCAACCTGCCTTAATATGACATGTCAGGAAAATACAAAGTGTAATTTTCCCCCAAATACTCAAAAGCTGTTTGGATTCCAATTCAAATATCACAGAATCATACCACAGAATGTTTTGGGTTGGAAGGAGCCCTAAGGATCACCTGGTTCCAACAACCCTGCCACAGACAGGACACCTTCCATCATCCCTGGTTGCTCAAAGCCCCATCCAGCCTGGGCTTGAACACTTCAGGGATGGAACATGCTCAGCTTCTCTCTGACAGTAAAGAATTTCCTCCTAAGATCTAATCTAAAACTACCTTCTTCCACATTAAAGTCTCATACATATTTCCTTTTTTTTTCTAAAAATGATGGTTATATTTCCTTTTTTTATGCAGCCAGTGGGAACTTTACCACCTTGCCACAACTTTTAAAATATAATGACTGAGCCACTTCATCTGTCACTACCCTTAGGACCCATGGATTTATGAGAGTATTTTTCAGTCCTTGGCTATTTGTGCTACCCAAAGCCTTTTCTATTTATTTAGACCTATAGAGAAGTAAAAGTATATAATCTTCACCTTCTTTTCAAAGTGAATACACTGGTTTAACACAGTGCATTTTTTTTTAACTTCTCATTTAAAGCAGGTGGTTGAATTTTCAAATCTTCAGGGACAAATATCCATCTTGGGCAGAAACTTTATCTGTCTAAATTCAGGAGAGAGGATTCATTTTTTTTCCCTTTAAGAAAGTTATAAACCTCATCTTGAAGTCTTTGAAGATGAAATGTATTTTCCCTATGCTCCCAACTTCAGCAATGGCCTAGAGACTTAACAGGAAAGTAGGTCATTAGAGTCCCAGATACTTTCTCTGACACAGCTAAATGACATTTCTTCTGGAATCCAAATGTCATTTTTGCCCTTTCTTCTAAGAAAAATAGATGTCAATCCCCACTAGAAAACACTGTGATCATTACTTTTTGATAGAAAATTTAAACCAATGGAAAATAAAATAAGTTGGAGGTACTACTTCTCTTCAGTTTCTGTTTCATATCAATTTTCTAGGCTTCCTGAGCTGCCTAAGTATGTCTCAGCTGCCACTCTCCTGTTCAAGAATGAATCTAAAGGTATCTAAGGCAGCATCTGTGCATTTTGGAGGCTGACAGAGTTCAAGATCCAAAAATTTCTGCTTAGTTTCACACTGATTTAGGAAAAAAAGCAAAGTTATTTTAGTGAAATTTCAGGCTACACTCTAACTTCGCACTGTAACACATCCAACAGCCATACCGTGGTAAGGGAACAGCAATGGCTGGAACACAAAGCCCAACAGGTTTGAAGTCTGAATGGCTGATTTCAATCACAAGGCACAAGTAGAGAAGCCTTGTCTTGTCATCCTCCTGTCACCAGCCCAGATCCCTCCTCCAGCACAGCAGCTCCTCTGCTGACAATCCCCACTTGTCCCACACACATCTTAAGCATGGCTGCCAAACGTTCCAGACTCACTGGTGATTTGTGCTTTTCTATTGTGCTCCCCCAGGATACACAATTTGTGTCTAATAGAAACTCACATCACACACTTAAGGAAACAAAACAGAGAGAAACAGGGAAACAATGTGTTTGTAAAATCATTTGCCATGAACAACCCAGCAATTCCATTACAGAGGCCTCTTTAGCCACAAGGCTTTAATACTGGAGTGACACAAGAGACAGAACACTGAAAATGGAAAAAAAACACAGAAAATCCTTGGCAGTAGGAGACCATGGGATTGCTTACCAGAAAAAATTATGAAATTCAAAATACTATGCAATCTGATCAGTATAAATATGGTTTAGTTTAATTAATATGTAACATTTCTGCAAGCATTTAATTAAAATCCTTTTGTATTTGATTCAGTGCCATCTTCCTCCTTTCAGGAGTTCCTTCCTGCTATCACCTTTTGCACTGGCCTCATGTACATCAAATTCTTGTTTTGCCTTCTGTTCTGTAAAAGGCTTTGACCAGAATCCAGGGAAAGGGTTTGGACAAACCTATCTCATGAAAAACAACAGGAAGATACAGAAACTGCTTTCCCAGGAAGTAACTTGAGATATCAACTCAAGTGAAATTCTAAGACATTAAAAGATCTCTTTTGTGCCCCAAGCATGGAGAAAGCATCTTAAAGCCAGTCCAATCAGCAGAAATGCTGTCAGGATCATAACAGATTCCTTTACTGCCAATGAGGGAGGCAAGACAGACTCTGTTACATTTATACTGCAGCTCAAAATTATATTACACCTCATATTCTTGCAACTTTGTTCCATAAATTTATGTTTTTGGGTCAATATACCCTTTCAGCCATAATCCTGCACTCTGACAAGCCAAGTAAATGACCTGACATGGAGAATGTTCATCTCTGCTGGTCACTGGAACAGGTGTTGAGCTCCCCAAGCTGCTGACAGAGGAACAAGTTGTGCCTCCACAGGAGCAGCAAGTCTGGTACTGAGTGATGCTGCACATATCCAAAAAGGGAAACAAAAAAAATAAAATCACTGCCTGGCTGTCATGGATCACTGCAGAAACAAGGAGCAGGCCTGAATACCAAGAATTCCCAAGGGAAAGCTTTTATAATATCAAACTACGCCAGGAGTACCTAGGGGGATAAAAAGAAAACGGAAAAAAAATAAAAAGAGAAAAGATATATCATAATTTTAAAGTCCATCAATGAGGTACTGATAATCTAGAGAATGTGACCAACAAATAAACAGGAACCATGGGATAGGATTTACAACATCTGCAGCAGACTGGAATCCTCTGCAAGACAGACATAAGACACTTCAGGAATTAAACACAAAATGGTGCAAAAACCAGGAAATGTCCAATAAAGTCTTTTAAGGATACACAGCTAGTCCAAATACAATTCTGCTGACACAGAGCACAATTATGTAATGTAATTAGGATACAGATGAAGTAATGACATGATTACAATGTTAATGAAAAAATGACCAGCAGAAAATTATGGTAAGAAAAATACAAAAAACCCACACCTATCAGGAAATTATGATCTATGTAGTATAGGTATAATTTATCTGAGAATAGAATCTCTTCTATTGTTTTTTCTTTTTTGTATCTCACTGCTTGCCCTTTTACCACCTCTTAGCAGCATTACACTTGCTAAATATCCATGTCTTGACCAAAAAACTCCAGCTAACAAATCCACCAGCAAGTCACCTTGTGTAGATTGGGAAGGATAAGTGAATTTGCTCCCTGCAAAGGACCAGGAAGAGGTGAAATCTAAAAGTATCATTCATACAGAAGAGGGCTGATACATCTCACACAAAGTGCTGGACAACCTTTAGGACTGCAGTAATAGAAACGAGAAAAAATCCCCATGCACTTGGGGATTAAAAATTGAAACTTCAGCTATGCCCTAGAATCTCATTAGCTGAGAACAACCGAGCAAGAAGAAGACACATTTTCTAATTTATCACTGGATGAGTATGAATGACCAACATGGAGCAGCTTCAAGGGAAGCAGTTATCAGACAGCTGAAGTGTTTCTGGTAGATGTGGCAAGGCTGGATAGAAAAGATGCAGTGAATCCCAGGTAAAACACTGGAGAATTTTCTGCTCACTTCAGTCAACAGCAGGCAATTTACATCATTTGGAAAAATATCATCCTAGAAATAGAAGAGACTGAAAAATATCTGTGTATTACCAAAATGATGACTGGGAGAAAAAATGATAGATGTGTATTACTCACAGTGATAAAGAATTACATGTGAGAAGCTGCTTATAATTACAGATAATCTTAACAAAAGAAAAAGCTATGTGAATATGCTGCTTCTGGAAATTAAAAATTACACCTGTCATTGTAAGGGAAGGATTCAGAATAATAATGAAATTACCAGCTGAGGAGGAAGACAAATGAAAATCAAACCAACCAACCAACCCCAAACAAAAACCAACCAATCCTCAGCTTTCCAGGAGAATGAAAACAGAGGAGGAAATATGTGATACCTACAGAGATTGGTCCTGATCATCAAGAATACCTCCATAGCTGTTCATGTTCAACCTGAATTTTAGAAATAGCCAAAGGGCTTGAATGCTGTACTTCAAGAACTCAACCAAACTCACATCTTTTGGGAAACATGGGAACATTTTTCAGGTAAAACTGACAGCTTTCCAGCCAAAACCACTGATATGACATCTTCTTTGGAGTAATTGTGACAGGAAATAACACTTTGGTCTTCACAGAAGCACTAAAGAAAGTACAATTTATTTTTTAAAAAGTAAAGGTATTAAACCAGTTGTCACTAACCTAGATAAATGAATGGATATATTTTGGAATATATTTAGATCAGATCAAGATGGCAGGTGAATAAAGGAGGACTATTTACCAGAGCATGTAGAGACAGGACAAGGGGAAATGGCTTCAAACTAAAGTGAGCAGGTTTAGATCAGATTTTAGGGAGAAATGCTGGACCTTTGTCACTGCTGGTGTCCCAAACCCCAGAAACTTCTCTCAACAGAGCTCCAAGGCCCACTTTTCCTCCTGTGCTTTTTAAGAGTGGAAAAGCCAAAGATCAGGAAAATTCTACAATGTCTGCTCTGGAAAAGCATTTTTACTGGTCTCCCTTTTGGGGAATATTTATTGTAGGAGTGGGATGGGCAGTGCATTGCAAAAATCATTACAAAAATTGAATTTTGTGAGAGAAGCCCAACCATGGTAGGGAAGCCCATTCATTCTATTCATTTCTGTACATAACATTATCTGAAAAGAACACTGAATTATGAGCTCATTAGTGTTACACACTTTTAAATTCCTAAAATGCAAATGGACATTAATGCAGGGATTGATATTCTCCCTTCATTTCTGAGCTTCTATTTGGAAAGCATTAGCTGACACACTTTACATTTCCAGAAATCAATGATGAATAAACAAAATAAATACTGCTCCCCAGGACAAATGAAAACAGCTACTTCTGAAGGAAACTAAGTAATGAAACAAAGGGTTTCCAATGACAGGGAAACTACATAAAAAGCACAAAAAGATTTATACCTTGAAAAACTTATATAAACTGTTTCTTCATCAACTAAAATAAATATTTTTTCTCCTGATACACCACACACAGCACATATAATGTATGCATAGAAATAAGAATAATTATTAGAAAAAAATAGGAGAGTTACCCTTCACAAAAGAAAAAGAACTGAAGTATTCTCAATACCAATTAACAAAAGAAGAGTGAGTCTGTGGGAAAGCAGTTGGATGTGTTCTATGTGCACAGGTACTGACATAAATCAGGAGTTTGTATCCTGATTTATGTTGGCATCCTTTAAACCAGATTTTGGAAAACTGGCAATTATTTCAATATGACACATGGGGACCTGCAAAGCCCAGGAAGAATCTCCACTACTGACTGCTGCAAAGGCCAACTGCACTATTCCTCCCCATGGCCCTCTTTTCAGTGTTTCCCTCCCTCCTGACAGCTACACTCCATTTTATTTCAAACTCCTTAATTCTCTTGCTTATTTCTCTTTGAATAATTTTGGTCATGCTAAATTGTTTTATAGATTTGTATATATTTGTCTTTAAACTCAGAAGACTAAGTTGGAATCATGGCTTTTAGCTAGCAGGCCTCTAGGGAGTCCATGAACAGAATGCTGAAACAACAAATGAAAAGATACTATATTTACAGTGTTTTGGGTTTTTGGTTTTTTAAAATTACATATTATATATCTACTAGTTAATCTATTTAGCTTCCAGATTTGATTTCACAGAATCATAGAATTAGGATGCTAAAAAGAAAAACCTGAGGATTTTTTCTTTCCTGGGATGCTGGTACTGACATTGAGTTGCAGCAATCTATGAAGAACAGATTCATCTGTTTTGGAAGCCAGCAACAGCTTCCAAAACATAAAAGGCAGAGGTTTCTTCTGAAATTTGCAATTATTTGTGATACTCCAAACAGAGCTCTGGTTCTTTTATATGAGCTGAGAAGATGCATGAAGACAATGAGATGTTGCCAGCTAGTTTTTATAAGAGATGAACTTCACTATCAGCTTCACAGAGAAGGAGTTGGGTGCTCTGCAACAGGGTGAGTAGTGATTGAGGATGTTTACTCAGAATCAACAATTTAATGTGCATGGTAAATAAACACTGAGTATTTTTGTCTCCTTTATCTCTAATGGTCCTTCAGACCTTGTGGCCAACAGGCCACCATAAATCAGCCCACAACCATCTCTAATCACAGCTTTTTTTTAAATAGTAGCATATGAACAGCACAGGAGCAACAATCCCTCCAAAGGACACTGCTCAAGTGCTCTCCACTACCTTTCCTTTATCTGCAGCCCATCATTAAAATGTGAGGAGGACCTTGAAGTTATTAGCCATTGAAAGAATCCCAGAGGAATGCTGAGCACAATGCTTACTTACAAAGAGCTAAAGATCGCTATGAAATCATAGCAGCACATATGAAAAAGTCTTGGCTGATTCAGGCCTTTGTGCTTCATCTAAGAAACCAAGAGAGAATTAACATAAAACCACAAATAGCAGCAGTGATGGTGAATCCTCAGCCATTTAAACACTGACCACTAAGGTAAAACAAATTCTCTGAAGATCTGATCCCATACAGAGATCCAAGGAACAAACCTTGAGATCTGACCAAATGTGGAGGATCATTATAAGTCCTCTGGTTTTCAAAAGATGATTTAAGGAAAGAATTCCTTATGCTTAAAGCGCTTTTCTCACTTCTTTTTGTTATAAAAGCACACGGAACAAAACCAAGCCTGAAAGAAAAGTCTGTATTTTAAAAAGTGTCTGTATCTTCAGAAAAATAAAAATCATGGGTTTAACCTGTACACCATTTTATTTTCTCCTGTATTTCAGTATTATTACCTGATGTAATTATTATTATTATCCCTTTTCCCTATATGAAATTTTGTATAAAAAATCCCAAACTTCAACAGAAGTTGAGAAAATTAGAGATTTAGGCCAAAGAAGTTGACAACCTGCCTCAGAGCAGCAGCTCCAACCAACTGCCAGATATTAGGCACTCATGCCCAACAATTCCACAGGATGTAGAAAATATGATGAAAGCATCTTGGGAACTCACTACATCCTTTTGATTGTGCCTAAATCAACAGTCTAGACTCTGAAGCAAAGTGTTTTGTCTGACTGGAATCTGACAAATTACTTAACTGAGCCAGCACACAGCAATATGTGTCTGAAATGCAATGTGCTGCCTTTGGAAATTCTTTGCACAGAGTCATAAGGGCTCAATGCTCAAAACCATGACCAGATTTACAGCAGCACATCCATTCAAATGGCAAATAAAGCAACAGCATTTCCAGCAGAGCTCTATTCAAGTATGGCAAGCTCTCCTCACACACTGCTTTTGACAGTCCCACATGCTAAACACCCAAATGAGCACAGACAAATTGAAAAAATAAAAAAGGCAATCAGAATTTGTATTAACCATTGTGGAGGGAAGAGTGGCCTATGTGAAACTTGAGGAATAAGAACTGACAAAATGCTCTAGTCAATGACAACCAGGTCCACCTCAGAATGGAGCATCCTCCTGGAGTCCCTCTCCCACAAGCAGGAAAACAGACATTGTCCTTATTCCATCCCAAATTCTTCTGCACTGACTAAAACAAACATTTAGTCAATAAATGACTGACACATTGGCTCAGTGTAGATGCCTCTCAAATAAAAAGGACATGCTGACAGCAATAGCCTGCCCCTACAAATCCCATTTCAGGGGGATTGTACCTTCCTTTGCTACTTCTGTGCTGTTAGAACAACTCCATTCCATAATAGCCTGCAACTTGAGTGAGTGCTGTATGATCACAACTGTTAATACTGGGTTTTTTGCATCTGTTCTGGAAAACAGAATAAAATGGATTAAAAGCCATAAGAGGACACATAGGTTTGTCAAACTGCTGCTTCCAGAGCTGCTCCATGTAAAAAATTAAAAACTGATTGATGTTTTTTTGGTCTCCTTATTATGTAGCAGGATTTGGGAGCTTGAATGGCAAAATAATTCTGACAGGAACTACAATGGTGAGCATTTTGACTGCATACACATGAAATCATGGGGAAATCTCAGCTCTCTCAATATTGTAAAGATCTTACAGATGTCAGGGCCAAGTATTTCCATAGTATAATTACAAAGAGTAAAGAGCAGTCAGCAACTTTGTTAGAACTATTATCATCATTATGATTCCAGCTTTTCCCCCTGAGGATCATGCTGGAGTTTGTAAGGAAGAAAAAAGGACAGGAAGGTATTTTGTGAGTTTTCTAAAAACCCCTCCAGAACTCAGGCAACTGGTTTCTCCCCCAAATTCTAGGACAAATGGTACATATATGATATGCTTAAGTAAATTTGCATGATTTTTTGAGACATAATTATAATGTCTTACATTATCTAATGGAAAGCTGAACCATGAAATAATCTAGTGTCTTGCTCTAATAGAATTTTGCATTTAAGAGGATGTTTAAAGAAATTCAACCCAACACAATTTTAACTTTAAACCTTCACAGTCCTTCTTCACTCTTAACATGGCCATTTTAAAAACTTTTCCACTTCCAAACTTTTCTGGCTTTTTGTTTCTCTGTGGACTGTCTTCAAAGACAAGCATGAAATTTGGTTCTACATCACCACTTTCTTCCTCATCAGAAATGCTGAATATGAGAAAACTCTGACCCTTGACATCCATAAGAAATCATGGAGGAAAACTGAAATCCTTATGTTTCAGCCTCACAAGCTGAACCAGTGGACAGAATTTACTCCTTGGAGGAAAGCACAGGCTTTGTAAGCTGAAACATTGACTAAACTACAGGGGAGGAAATACCAAAGAGACAGTAAAGGAATGGTTATAAAGGCTACACTGGCTTTGTTATTCTCTCTGAAAGTACAATCACTTACAAATACTAAAGGTGCTTTTAATACCTTTAAGTGACATATGAAAATTCTACCTTTAGAAGTCAAAACTGTACTTTGAATAAAAACATCACAAGATTTTACAAAGCAGAGCTCCTCTACTTCAATAGCACTGGAATATCTGAAAGATTTCAATCAGGTTTCAAATCCTGCTCTGCTACTACAACAGTCTTGGCAAGCTTTTTGTAATGACCTTGTAGTAAAGGTGGAATATGACAGGTTTTTATTTCTGCTTGTCTCAGGGGTGAAAGCTTATAACCATAAATAAATGCACTTCCAAACTACTGATTTATGGAGTTTCCCCAGGCTCTATATTGGATTCACACTTTCAACATCTATACACTTCCACTTGTTGGCAACTTTTGCCATCATATGTTGCAGAGTGTCATTTTTGCAGATGATATCCTGAGTTAGCTATTCCTCAACCAAAAAAAAAAAAAAAAACAACAAAACAAAACAAAAAAGAAGGAAAAAAAGGGGGGAAAAGCACCAGCAAAGCTAATTCCTGACTAATGTCAGTAACTGAATAGCTGAGAACTTAGTGAAGATAATGCAAATAAGAAAAATGGTATTTTTTGGGTCTCTTTGTGTACATTTATTTCATCCTGCTCTTTCCATAGACAGCTGCTGTGTGACTGACTGAATTCTATGATAATTTTCTGAATGATAAATATGCTTGGCTAATTGCATGTACTAAAGAGAGGACTTAAACTGGTAGGTTTAGACCCTGTAGGTCTTGCAATTGTGTTGACAAGTTCTGGCCAACACAATTTCTCCTGGTTTGCCTGGTTTTCAGTCAAAACTCTGGTATGAATGAAACCTCTTCTTTACCTACATATTTACAAATATACTTATGTAGAATGTACACAATAAACTTTATCATATGATGGGAGAAAATCAAAAATGGCTTTGTAGAACATGACCAATGATGAAGATCTGGTGAACTCCAGTGAAAATAAATTGATTCTTAACTAAAAGACAACAATTGTGAGGAATTGCACAACTGCCCAGGCAGTAACAGAGTGTGTTGGTTCAACTCTTCACACGATCCCTCCTGACTAAAGCCTCAAATAAGCTGATACCAATTTCATTGACATAATGAGAACAAACAAAGCAAATCAAGTGAATCAAGTCCAGAGTGATCTTTGCCTCCTGGATAAGATGCTTTTAGACAGTGCATCAACTGCTGTGATGATTTGTATTACAGACTGAGATGTGAGCCTTAAGAAGCATTGTTAAAGCTAAATTTAATCTTATGTTTCTGAAGAAGAATCAGTCTCCTCTTTTAAAAGTAAGGCAGAAACAATATACTTGTTAACTTGTAGAAGAAAGGAAAGAAAGAACAAAAATGTTTTTCCATGGTTGTCAAAAATAGAGAGAGGTTCTTTGGGATACACATGCAATAAAAGTCAAGAAAGAGTCACAACTCAAAAACCCCCTGGATATCCACCAGGCTACCAAATTAGTCCTGTTATACCCAAATTATGAGGTGAGACAGATTTCAAGGTACTTACAGGACTTAAATCTGTAATACTAAAATAGAAAAATAAGTTTGACGTTATCTCCCATTAAAAGGATATCCCCTACAACCATCAGAAGTACAGATTTCATGCCAGTTTTTGGAAGAGAATACAGCATTGTGTGGGCACTACAACAGAACTTTGTTATGAGAAGCAGTGGCACTGTGATATGAATGGGATTTCCCCTGAGAAAAAAGTTAAAAATAGAGCTTCATACACAGCTAAAATGGGAGGAAAAAGCATGTCAGAAATAGCTACCAATCCAACAGGTTTTTATAAAGATTGGACAGCATAAATCCTGCAAAATTAAAGCAGTCACAACTTCCCCTCTGCAAGAAATCTCTTCTTGGGGACTTAGGAATCTTCTTGGAAATGTCACCATTTCTGTGGGCCAGAGGAGACTTAGGAAGAGAAAGAAATGTACTTCTAAACAAGGTGATAAGAGATCTTTCTGGAGGGTTTGCTTCCCCTCTTGCAAGAAAAGTTGGCCTTTTAATTTTTTTTCTTTATAAAAAGTTGCCATAGTCATCGTCAACAACAATGAAAAGTGCCATCAAAGGAAAAAAAAATCACAACAACAAACCCCATAACCAAAATTATCAGAAACACTGATTTATACTTTGAAGGCTTAAAAGCCAATTGCCTAACTTCAGGAGGTTTGGGACAGACCTGACAATAACACTTAATAACAGATGCCACTGTTATTAAACACTGGCAAAACACGTCACCTTGTTTGCTGCAGTACTGCCCACTGCCCACTTTGGGACATGGCACACTTTGGGACAGAGGCCTAATGCCAAAATCCAAAGGCCTCATGTCCTCCAAGTGTGAAGCCATCGGTGCCCCAATGCCAAAGGTGTCCCGTGCCACCCCTCACTCTTCACGTAAGTGGGTTTTTACTGTAAATAACCCAACCAAAGCAGACTACCAGGCCGTGAAGAGTCTTGAAACCCTCAGAGTGCACTTCCGCACAGCCGGAAATGAGGCTGTGAGGCATCATAGCCTCGAGGCTATGTGCAACTGAAGAAGAAAGAAAGACTGACAGCACTGAAAAAGCATTGCTGAGCTCACCTGGAAGTTGCCCATGGGTCCCATGAAGACAACAAGCAGAACTGCAGCAAAGAACGTGACATGTTTTGCCATGTGGGGGTCCCTGTGGCTGAGGGCACTGGAGCCGCCTCATGGGAGCTGTTGCCGCCACGAAGGCCGGAACTAAAATGGCGGAAATCGCGCGAGAGTTCCCTGAGGCCTACGCCAAGTGGGGGCGTGGCCTCAGAGATCTGAGACTCCTGATTGGCCAGCAGCTGCAATTTTAAAACTGAAGCCTACGTGCTGATTGGCCCACCAGGGTGAGGAAAGAGCCGTTGGGCCGCCTCCCAAGGTGGTCACAGTCCCACAGGGCCCACCATGAATGGCGGGAAAATGGCAGAAGGGCAGTGACAGGGAAAACAAAGACAGAGCAATCATGGATGACTTCTATGGCTGGCTCCTGCTCTGTGCACTGCTCCAGTTGATTGCTATCCACATAAGGTCCCTGTGAATGGAATTCCCGCCTTTGTGGAATTCACAAACAAGAAGATAATCATGACCAGCAATAAGATGCCAGACCGGTGGTGTGGAGAGCAGCTCAACATGAGGGTATTTTACAGAAGGATCAACCATCTGTACCTTGTGGAGAGCAACAGAATAAGAGACATGCCACAGATTATGTTCAAGCAAACATTCATCTCAAGGAAAACACTCAAAAATCCCATTTAGGGTTAGGAACAGGGAATGGGATTTGCTATACTGTTCTCTGTTTTGAAGAGGGGATGGACGATCGGGCAGTATAGGCCTTATGAGGCCTGGGTTAAATTGATGGAATTGGGCATAGAGAGTCTGTAAAACAGATCTAAGTCCTTGTCCTCATCCTGGGTCATGCTCATTGGCCAGCAACCGAGTGTATCAAAGAAGTGAAAATGAGGAGCACAGAACTCCTTTTCTCAATTAATTACATTTGAATGAAGACATTTGGCCCTCTCTTCCACTTGCTGGCTGAAAATTGACACATCATTAGCAGATCTGGTAAGGCCATCCAGGATGGAAACCATTGTTAATGGCTGCTAGAAGAGATCTGCAAGAATATTGACCCAAAATTGTCGCAATAACACTCCTTAAAAGGTCAAGGCAGTCTTCAAAGATGTACTCTGCTAGAGGAAATGTTCATTTTATAGTGATCAAGTTAAACAAATCTCATCTGGTGCATTAAGAAATGGTCCTCAAAATATTCATGCACTGAAGAAACCTCTGATAGCCTGAGATTTTCAGGTGGCATTTTCAGTTTCTGCTTCACCAAATTAAGTGCCATAAATCCTTTCTCATGTTTCATTTTGCCCTCTCCTCATCCTTTCAAACCCTTTTGAACTAGACTCGGAAATGTCCCCAAGTATTCTGCCCATATGCAGCCTATGGCAGCATCTGTCCAGGAGCCCAAAGGAATCACAGAATCACAAGGTTGGAAGAGACCTTCAAGGTCATTGAGTCCAACCTGTTCCCTAACTCCTCAACTAAGCCATGGCACCGAGTGCCACATCCAGTCTTTTTTTAAACACATCCAGGGATGGTGAGCCCACCACCTCCCTGGGCACACCATTCCAGTACTTTACGAAGATCTGGCCTGTGCAAAATCCAAGTATTTACCACAACAAAATAAAAAACAAACTTCATGCAGCTTCTTCTAGGTCATCAAAAGTCAAAGAGAGAAAACCATGGTAAAATCAAGCAATCATAGTGCAAAATCTATCCTGGAGCTGTGAAATCCTTGAGATACTTCAATTTGACTGGAAGGCTGCGAGCAAACAGATTTAAGTGGGTTTTACTTACAGGGTATCTCAGTCCAAATGACCTGCAGACCAGATGACCTTCCAACCTAGATTGATTCTAAGTGCCTCAAAGCAAGGCTAAAGTAGAGAGTTCAACAGCTGCTTTACAGCACTTAATACAAGCAGTCTTTGACAAAGACTGAGAAAATACTTCAGGAAACAGCATTGAATTCAATGCTTGAGAGCAAAGGCTCTGTTGTTCAGCTTACAGACAATGCCACAAGGAGGGGGAGGGAAGTGGAGACCAGCAGGAGTTTTGCCATGCTAACAATGCACAAACAAAAGACAGGTGATCCTACAGAATATCATTTAATAATGGGCTCTGGAACTCTCAGATCTTAGGGTAGGCATGAGGTCAACTGTGTCTTGCTGAAAATGGCAGCACAAATTCCAGACTTTCAGAAAGGAAAGATGAAGACCCATACATGAGAGCAAAGACATAAAGGACTGCTGGATTTCATATTATAAGTGCCAAAAGAGAAACTCCTCCTGAGAATTCTCTCAGTTGTGAATTGATGTTTCCAGTGGTGTATTAGAGAACTGTTTTCTAGTTAAGTGTTAGACTTGAAAAGGAGGAATAGACCTTTCTTTACTGCTTAGACAGAGTAATGAGGAAAGCAGTAAGGCATCATCTACTTGATGTCTTCCACCACAGGAGATCATAAAATAGATCCTATGCTTTTGGTAAAAGACAGAGCTGTTGCAGGACTGAATTCCTTGTGGATGTTGGGTGCTTTCATCACAGGGCTGCTCAGCTCCAAAGCAAAAGCCGAGGACTTCTTGAAGGCACTGTGCAGCCGAGCAAGAGATCTCCAAAGATACCCAGATCACAGTGTCAAACCTCTTTCAGGATACAGAGCTTCAGCTGTGCATTCAATATGCATGTGCACTTCTGAAATAAGGGTGTGTTAATGCTCACAGATGAGTGGTACCCATGAGTAATTCTGACTCATCCTACAATTCCTGTGCCTCCAGGGCAATTTCTGTTTTAATGGCAATATATGGGAGCATCAGCTAATCACTGAATACTGATGAGATTGTGTTCATTTGTGCTGAAAAGTCCCTTCTGTGGATGTTGCCTTGGTTTGGGCTTTTTTCATTAATTATGAAGGTCTCAAAGTCTTGACCCACTGTTACACAGCACCACAACTGAATACATAACAGTACAGAAAGGAGTAAAGCAAATTTTAAAGCATGCATAGGCAAATAGATGAACTTGATTTTGTTCACTCCCCTCATTCATGTCACCCAATGCATGCAAAGTTTCTGAGAAAAAGATCTTACAAAAAGCCATGCAAGGGTTTTAAAAAAAAAAAAAACCAAAACCTAAGCTGTATTTTAATTATTGGTTTAATTATTCTAATGCATAAACACTCTCAACTGTATTTTCTTTCATTATTATTATTGTTCTACAACCTCAAGCTAAGCAATGTATGGAATTGAACTTTGCAAACCTTGTGAATCTTGACTTCCAAAATACATCTAAATTAGCAGAGATTTTTTGCCTTAAAATCTGATGCTTAATTATCAGACAACTCAAATTTATTTACCAGAAATAATATAAAAATTATGGTAAAATTTATATTATCATAATTTTCTATGCAAATATATGTTCATACATATAAATGCACATGCATCTGTATATATAAACATGTGTGCATTGATTTATGTGTATCTACAAGTCAGAATACACCCCTCAGGTTACATTTGCTACATCACTGCTTCGTTGAAATTCAGGAAATGGTTTGCAGCACTGCTGACCTTACATGATTAGTTCTGAAAGGTTTCCTTCTTTGTCACACTGATTTGTGGCAATCACCTTGCTGCTCTGAAGCCATAAATCTCTGCAGATATCATAGTATGCCTTTCTATATATTGGTATGCTATCAGGAACAGTGATGATCATTTATACTAGTGTGAAAAGACAGGAAATGCTTAGGAGACACTTAGGAGTTCATTGTTCTCTGTTCAGATATTTATGACTATGACTAGAGATAAAAAATATAAATTACATTTACATATTTATGAGCATTTTTATGCAATATCTTCATTTCTATTAAAATGCCATCAATATCCCTACATTACTATAATGAAAGTCAGAAATCTAACTACAATGCACTTAGTTTTATCTTTTTCCTGAAAACTTCCCAAATTAAAGCAATTAACAAAATACAGCATGAGCAGTGCTGATTGATAAACGATGCATTTAGGTGTAAATTCAAAATTGTAAAGAACTAATCTGGCATACCATAGGACCTAAAGATATTTTTCTTGGTTTGGAGAAGCAGAAACAACCTTGGGAGAAAATGCGTGGGCTGCAGAACCATGCAATGCAAATTGAAGGGTGCAGGCAGAAACTCACCTCTAGCTTTGTTCTTTGTAGCAGCCACTGGAAGCAAGGAAAAGATTGCACAAGAAGAAGAGAACAAAGATAGATTAGACAGAAGTTTGGGCAAGCAAGAACACAGAGAAACTTCATCACTATCGATTCAAGGCTAACAAACACCGTTTCTAAGATTATTTGACCTATTTATTAGAGACACTGCTGTGCTGCTCTGAGAGAGTTCAGATCTATGATTCTGTCAGAAACCCTGCATTGAGAAGTTGGAAAATACACCAGAGTACACACTCAAAAAAGCACAGTGAGGACTGCAGAAAAATCACAGATCATTAGTCACAAGTAGGTGAGAAGACATGCACACAGATTAGTGAATTCTAAAACTTAAAGCATAATTTGGCTTGCCAAAAGTACATTCTTCAAACCTAAATCTCATGTCATCCCCTTGCTCATATTCCTTGAAACATGATTTTTCTGTGAAGGTAATGCAAATAAGCAACAGTTAATCTGCAGATACTCCAATGATTTATAATCTGCTATACAATCACTATTTTTCTTCATTGAAACCTATAACTTTGGATTGTTCTTGCACCCAAAAAGAACCAATGGTATTTTAACCATCAGTAACCAATGCCCAAACTCACAGAAATAGGGACAGACATTACAGCCTTCCTTGAGTATCCTGAATCCACACAGTTTCATGCTGGTAGTATTTCATGCCCAGCAGGGTAACAAAAACAAACATTGTCGCTTAAAATGTTTCACTAACAACCACACTATCACCAAAATAAACAGAACCATTGTTTTCTGAGGCTCAAGAAGAATGTTGTTAAAATAAAATATTACTCAGAATTCAAAGTTAGAATAGAATCACTCTGTTAATGGAATTAATTAAATTAGTCAAAAAGATACCATCCAAACCTCTCTAAGTTCTCAAGCACACTCTGAAAAGGCATTAATTCAAGAGCATCACCATGAAAAAAAACCCAAAATATGTTATTCCTCTTCTGCTGCCCTTCTTGTAGGGCAGAACTACATTAACAATTCAAAGGCAGCTATGCCTAAGACCAAAAGACATGAAAGAAAAGGAGAAAGACCAAACCCTTTTCTGGTGGCTTTGCTTCTCTTGGTTATATCTAAAAGGCTTGTCTGCTTGATTTGCTTCTTGTTTTTAGTCTGGTGTCTCACCAGTCAGTCTTTACTAAAATGAGCAAGTAGTGCATAGCAGTGAAGACCAAGTTGCCATATACGAAGACATTGTTGAAAAGCTGAAATTTTTAACTTTATGAATGCATCAAAATATCAGTTCCCTAGCTACCTTTTTTGTTTTAGATTTTTTCACTGATCCCTCCTTTATTTCCAAGTTCACCATTGTGACTTTTCAACATTCTCCTTGCAGTGAAAACAACACAAAAAATTCTGCTTTGGGGAGGTACAACGAGTGCAGATGCTTCTGCAGAACTCTTTCCATAGGGCTGTTTAACAAGATGTATTCACCTGCAAACTGCCCCTAAATCTTACACGTGCTAAAAACTGCTTGTGTAGTAAACAAAATTAATGATTCCATTCTAATTTTATAAGAAGTGAACAGTTTCTCCTTCATGCAAATCTAAGTTGATAATGAATGTACTGAGTTCATCAACCTGTTCTTTTTATTACACTTCCCCCTTTTGTTCCAGTCCCAAGAATTACATCTACATGAATGTATTATCACTTCTAGCCAGAATAATCACATAAACTTAACAAAGGTCTGGAGAAAACACTATCTCCCTGTCCCCACCAGAAATTTAAAAGCAACAGGAGACTTTGTACTTAATTAACAGAATGAAAAAAAATATGTTTGTGTATATATAAATACATATATTAAAAAATATATGTACTTAAACTCCTCAGAATATATATACACACAGTTATATGCATATGTAAGTGATATAATTTATGTGTATGGACACACATATGCATGTATATTAAAAGAATCCACACATTCCATGATCAGACAACTTTATTTTGGAGCATGTGCACTAGACAGAGAATTATTACCCATCAGTAAATAAAGAAAAGTATTAAATGAGATTGTACATTATAATTGGAAGTAGGACAGGTTACTAGGCTTGTTAGGCCAATTATAACTCTCTGCAAACCCACTAATAGAGGACCAGATGACAGTAACCTTCTCAAAAATGTCATGTTCAATACTTGTAAATTTTCCCATTGACAGCATGGTCCAATTACAAGTCAATTCATAAAGTTCAAACTGCACAACAGCCAAATTAGATGAAAATGGTCTTACAAAATATAATTCTGGCTACAGAAGGCAACTAGCTACAGCTGCTTCCATCTTTCTGATACTCAGCATGAAGGAAAATTCCCTTTCATTGCTATCATTGAGGTAAGTTTTTCTTTCTTTCAAAGCTGAAAGAATTTTTCTCTCTTCCCTTTTTACTCCCCTTGTCACTCTGTAAAAAGAAGACAATTTTTAACCTATATACATTATGTTTGAAAAATTTTACAACCCCTTGTTACTATATGAAAAGCCATAGAAGACAAGCATAGACAAATGTTTTGAATGAGCATCATCAAGACTGAAATTTAGCAGAGGGAGTTGAGATTTTGGCTGGAGCATCAGTTATGGGAAAACTCAGCTTTTAATGCCCCATGTGAGTGACAAAAGACTGCAGGTTTCAAAAAACAACATTACAGTCAAAGAATCCACTTTTGCTTTAAATCTTCAGCAAGTCAGATGATTTATCCACATTTCACATAATACATTCTCTTTTTTCACACCTAGACTTCCTTGCTTCCTGACAAAAAAAAAAAAAAACCACAAACTCTTCAAGGCAGTGAGTCTACCTCACCTTAAAGTAGTATATGTATATATTACTATCTCAGGACATTGATTTGAGACTTCTGTAATACAAATCAAATGGTTTAGGACTGGCCAGTAATTATTTTTGGGCATAACATAACCTAAAATCTGCTGTATATGTCTGGCATACTTTCTTTGTGCAAATTAAGAAGCCAATCAATAAATGGAAAAAAGGAATGTCATCTGATATTTCCCTGTGTTCAGGGATATCTGTAAAAAAAATAAAGAACATTTTAAGGGCACTTTTCTTTAGTGACCCTGTCTTATCTTTCTTAGGAAAATTATTCTGGACAGGAAGGCATACTAGAGAAAACTGTGACCTGTCACCTTTCTAGAACTTAAGGAAAATTTTTAAAGACCAGAGAAGAAAGAAAAACAAATCAGGTGTGCTGGTTATGCATTGGAGCCATTCATGGAAGTGACTTTCTAAGAGAAGCTGCTCTCAGTTTCCTCTGTGTCTGACAAGAAAACCAATCAGTAATTAGCTTTGAGAATTGACAATTTGTTAAAACCACTGAGAAAGCTGAACAGATCTCTATGAATACACATGTTAAAGATGAAAAAACCTGGGAAGCTCTCTTTTCCTTCCTGCCTGAGAGCAGGTTACAGTAAGGCTGGCCCTGTTCCCATCTCAAACATAACAATCTGCAGGCCCCAGGCAAGACATGAACTCTTTCAGCGCACAGAAATATTTGCAGACCTTCAATGCTCCCGCTGTTGAGAGAAAAGGACAGAGTGAGAACATGGAGAGGAACAAACTGAAGACACCAAGGTCAGCAAAGAAAGAGTCAAGTTGCAGATAGGAGGGACAAAGAGATGCCTCAATTTTGGGGCTGAAATCCTCTAGAAAAGCTATCAAGAAGAATGTAATTGATACATCAGATTCCTTTTCCCTGTAACTAGTTGAAAGTATGGGGAGATGAAGTGCTCAAATTGTAGATATGAGCAAAGGCCTCCATGCTAAAGTAAGCACACTTGAAGCAGCTGTGATCTCATGGGAAATTGAACAGAGAGAGAGAGAGAGAAGAGTGATGAAGACCCTTCTGCCCCCAGGGAGAGAAGAAGAAGATCTGTTCTCAGAGATGAAGATGATCTCAGAAATAAAGAAAACTTTTGCTCTTGAACAGCTCATCTTTAAAATAGTACCCCATAACTTGACATGGCCCATAAACACAGCTGTGAGAAAACTGTGAAAGATAGGAGGGACTTCACAAATACAGATACCTGGGCAGCTGTTATTTGTGGAAATTGAAACCATGAGAGAACTGTATTCTTGTGAAGAAACCTCCATAAATTGACAAGAGGAACTCCTCTCCTTAAGTGAACCGAAAAAAACTATTCTAGAAGTGATAAACTGACTGAATTGATTCTGTACACTGTTAGTGGGAAAGAAAAGGTAGTAGAGTGGAGGAGAAGCGTTCTAAAGGTTTTATTCTCATTCTTATTATTCTTTCTTTTAGGTACTGCTAATAAACTTTTCTTAATCCCCTTTTAAAGTTTTGAGCCTGCTTTGCCTTCCTCCCAGTCCTATCTCACAGCAGGAAATGAATAAATAAATTCTAGTGGGTGCACTGGTGTTTAGCCAGCACTGAACCCACCACATTAATAGGTGCATTGGCTGGGAAATTTCAAATTAGTGAACCAAACCCGCTACAGTAGGAACAAAGACCAAATTTTCAGAAGTCAGGTTGAAAGGCATGACAGAGCTACTAGATATCTAGGTAAGGCCGAGAAATAAATCTCCTCTATTTTCTCTAGCAAGGTTAAACAGTGTTGTATTTTTCAAGGCTCTTGTGGTCACAGAATATGTAAAACAAAAGGATTGGCCACCAGGGAAAGGTCTGTGAGTGGGGGCATCACAGAACAGCAAGAAACCAAGGTCAGGGATCTCAGGGGAGTCCCACTATGAGAGAACTGGAAAGGGGAGGAAAACTGCCACGAACAGCTAAATTTCACAGAAGAAATGTTTTTAGGGCATTTTTAAATCAGAAAAGTAATCCTGCTGTAGCTGTGCTGCCGAAACGATCTTTTAAAAAATCATTGCCTGAATGTAAAAACTCAGATTCAAATTTCAAAAACCCTAATATACCCTTGCTCTCAAATATCAATAATATTTTGTACTTTATTTTCTGTGATACATCTTTCTGACTTCTTGCTTTTTGTATGCCAACAATTGTTAAATTACATTCTTTGATAAATGGCGGCTACAAGTTGTTCAATATTTTCTCCACACTCAGCCGCTCTGCACTGTTCAATTTTGTAGACACTTTTAGACAGATTTGATATAGCTTTTATTTTATTTTTCTCTTATATGTGATTTATTATTCGATTTGGAGTTTTGTCTTTTGTCTTCGGAGAAAACCACATCCGTCCAATTACTTCAATAGCTCAATAAAATAAAAAAAGGGAAAAAGCATTTCCCCCAGATATCCAGCCAGACTTTTTATTTCAAAAAATTAGGGGAAAGAAACAGAAAAGTGAAAGAGTTGAGGTCAGTCTTCTATTGGATGCACTAAGATTGCTGATAGAGGAATAAACAGTAAAATACTTAAATTTTATAATGAGTAAATATTCTATTCAAGAAAAAAACAGTGTCACATTCATGAAGTACATTGCCTTGATTTTCTCTCAAATTCAAGAACCCACAGTTCCAGCAATTCTGGAGGTCCTCTTATCTTCAATAAAAAAATAACACATCACCAGTCACATGGAAGCATTTATTCATCTGTATTTTTACTCCAGCCTTAAAATCTTTTAGGATCATGAAAAATGATCAGAGAAGCACCATAAATAAACATTCCCCACTCCACAAAGGAGGAGGAAACAAACAACAACAACCACATAGCCCTGTTCCCCAATGCCTCCAACATATAATTCAGATTACTTAAAAAAAAAAAAAAAACAACAAAAAAACCACACAACCAAAAAACTACTTATTTTTACACTTATTTTACACATTTAGAATTTTCTTTTTAATTTTAGCATGATGATGATGACAACAACTGCATCTTTTCCCTTTGGATAAACAGACGGATTATCACTGATCATTTAGGTCACCTAAATGCCAGCTCTGAATCTCTGACTGGAAAAGCTCCTCTGTGTGACAGAAGGTCTTAGCAGGCTCATTCCCTCCAGAAAATAATGCAAATTATTGGGCTCTCACAGACTAGAGATCCATTCAAACAAAGATACCCACACGTGCTGCAATGCAGAATCCTTCCTATCCTCCTTTTCAGAACCAGCATTTTCCAAAAGCCACTGAAGGAGAAACAAAACACCATCTTCACCTGAAATTCATGGTGGGTATTTGAGTCTCCTGAACTCAGGAAGACATTGTTACTTAGACTAAAAGAGTGGCCAGCAGATGACACAAAAACATGGGATCTAAATTTGTTTGCTTCTGATTTTCTGATCTTTCCTTTGATTCCCTTTATTGCTATTCCTTTGCATTTTATAGTGAATCTAATTTTTATACACAAGTTTTGCACAATCTTCTCATGGAGATTCCTAAAATATCAGATGGTGGCATTTGCAGATATAACCAGAATTCATATATTCCTAGATCAGCCTTCCTCTCTTTGTGTATATAACCATTACTAAACTGTGCAGTCATGCATATGTAACTAAATGGACTTCAAACACATGACCTTCTTTTATTCTATTTATTCTGTGTTCTGTCTCTGCATCATTGTATCTACAACACAAGTTCCCAAAATGACATCAGGTAATTTCCCTCAGAAACATAAAATAGTCATGAAGATACAACTGAAAAAGGGACAAAGATGCAAATGGGAAGGATTCTGAGGATGTCAGCCACTGCATCCTGTGGTTTGAAGCATCATGACTTATCTTTGGACCCCTCCTAACAGATTGCCTAATATAGTGTTAAAACCTTTGGTGATGGGGACTTGAAAAGCTCTCCAGATCACCTCTTTCAGTGTACAGTTGTCTCTCTCAGCAGTAAATGGTTTTGCTGTTATATAACCTAACCATTACATGTAAGAGACTGGTACAATTCCTTCACCCTTCTCACACCTTCCAGGAGTGCAAATTACAGAATGCATACTTAAATGTAATTCTTTGCAAACCTGAAGATTTATTATTCCTGTCATATGCTTAAAAGTAATCTAAACTTCCTCAAGGTAAGTTTTTCAAGTTGCACTTCATTGCCTTCCTCAGTTTTAAAACTGTGACTAGATTATGACACGCAACAACATTTATTATGCAGTACTAATCACAAAATATTGAAAAACATGCAGCTCCATTTTCTTTCTGAAAAGTAGAGTATAAATATAGTAATTTTGTTCTCAAACTCATTATGACTGGCATGATGGAGATGAGCAAAGCATCTTATAATCTAAACATCACTAAGTTCAGGATTCCAGCTGTAGCTGATTCACATTAGCAGCTGGAAACACATCACACAGAATATTAAAGGATAGTAAAAATAGAAGATGAATATAATCATGTCCTAAAGGGCCCTCTTAAAAATATTGAGATAAGACTATTTGCCCATTTCAAAATTCCAGCTTTTTGCATGTTTTAATGCAGTTGGACATCTAACTTCTACAAGCAATGCAAGTTGCTACTAAGCAATTTCATTATAAGCTGGGTTTACATAAAACATCAGAGAAATTTCACTTGCAAATCAATAATTTAACTCAGGAAGAAGAGCAAACAGAATTTTTATATTTAACTTTACCAAGGTAGCAGAATGTTTTAAGAAGTATGTATAAAGACAAGTCTGGAGTAGTAGAGTTAAGCACTGCAATAGGCTGTAAGCAGGGTTGTGTCAAGTGGAGATACAAGTCCCCAGTCCTGCTCTCAGATCACTTTAACAGTCATTTCAAAACTTAAGCCAAACATTTGAAAAGCTTTAATACTCATTCTTCCATCCCCTCAAAGAAGCTATGAAAATGTTAGTCGTACAGAATGTCCATACACACAATCATGCCCAGATTCTGTGTTTTTGTCAGGTTTCCAGAGTAAGGAAAAAGGAAAAGATCCTACAGGGAAACACTTAGCAAAGTATTTGTCTGTCATCAGGTGACTGTGGCTGGGCACAAGCAGCTGTAAGCAGTGAGGTTTTTTTCTCTTCACATCTGCAGATCAATACATACAAAACATCTCAAATAATGCCTTGTTCATTTTACCCAGTCCAAGAGCAACTTGTGACATTCATGTCTCATGTAGGTTTGTTTTTTGATGAAGTATATGCTAGCCTACATTACCAAAAATAGAAATTTCCTGTGTCTACTATGCTCATGTACATTCCTTTCTGGTCATAGTCCATAGGTCTGACAACCCACCAAAGTTTAAGGTTCTTATATTTGAAAATAAGCTCGTCTGCAACCTGCATGAAACAAACAAACAAAACCAAACAAAAACAGCAACAAAATCCAAACCCAAACAAACAAAAAAACCCCAAAACAACAACAAAAAAACCCACAAAAAACCCAAGCCCACAAAAAACCCCTGTACCATCCAGAGCAAGGAGCAATGCAGGCAGACAAACAGCTGGGGTTGTCCTTATATTGCCTCTGCTTACAACTGAATCATCTACTGGAAGCTCTAAGAAGATTATCAAAAGACAGCTGGTGGTTTTTGCATGGTTACTGTCCCTATTTATTTATT
>JAHXMQ010012338.1:1575522-1587027 GCA_020466415.1 Ammodramus savannarum pratensis | reverse complement strand
AAAAAAACCCAAAAAATTAAGACTGCATGCCATACCCAAAGTTCAAATATTTAACTGCAATTTATCATCTGCTGCCCATAATCATGCAAAAAAATGAGGATAACTACGATATTTTTCCTTTTATGTACCTTGACAAAGAACTTCAATACTGGAAACAGAAGAGTCATAACACCACACAATTTTGTCAGCCAATACCAAATTTGATGCCTTCTTGGCAAGACTTCCTAAGCAGAACTTTTGTAGATTGGGAGAGACATGTAAATGAGAAATTATTTTTTATAGAAATTCACAGTCCAAAGATAAGTTTCATCCTCACTATTGATCTTTATGACCTGACACCATTTTACATTGTATATCTGAAATTTCACCTGACTTAGTAATCAATTACTCATAATAAAAAACAAAAACCAAACCCAGCACTATTTCATTTCCTGTATATAGTTCTAATCTTATCCTAAAGTTCTAAACATATATGTATATGTGTACTGAATATACAAAGTAATAGAGTTACTCAGCTACAATTACTCAGCTAGAGTTACTCAGCTACAATTTTCTCACTAGTATGAAAAATACAACTGAAAATTCACAAATCAAAGAAATCCAAGATTTAAGATTTCATGCTCACTTTTTTATATAAAGAAACACAAGCCAATAATTACAATGAGATGGGTGAATGACTACCAGAATCTACAAGCATATACCTACACATTCAGAATATGAACATTCACAAAATAGCCATTATGTTTTTCAGAGAAAAAAACCCCACCAAAACAGTATCAATTCATAATTAAAAACATTGTTTAGACACCTAAGAAATTAAAGTTAAAAAAAAAACAACCTCTAACTGTTCCACATATTATACTTTTAATATTGACAAGAGGCCCATTTTGATTTGCTCTGAGCATTAAACACATTTCTATTCCTGCTTGCATTACACTGCCACTGTACTGAAATTATTTGTAGGTAAGAGTAATTTATGAAGAAATTCATGTTTACAGCAGATGTACACATTGGCCACCGCTCAAAACAAGAGCAGATACATCTCATGGACAGCTCAGTTTTGCCAGAGAGTCATCAAAAAAAGGATTTATTAGAGAAGATCTTTAGCAAGGTGTGTTTTCATAGTGAAAATGTAGCCAGCATAAGCAGCTGGCAAACAGACACATCAGCAATGGTCCATGGACCACTGTAGAGGAAGCACCAAACAACAATTTCTGAGTGACTGCTACAAATAAATGAAGGGAGAAAAAAAAAAAAAAAAACATCCTGCAAGTTTTGCTGCTTTGGTGGAATAAAAAAGAAAAGAATAAGGATTTTATTTTGTAAGTAGCACAGGATCTTTAAAAACTGAGTCTAGGACAGGAAGCAAGTTAATATGCTAAGCTAAATTGAAAATTACAGATGACCAAAAAAATAAAAACAGTTCTTCAAAGCCAACAAGAAAAATTAAAATACAAGGAGGTAAAAAAAGAAATGTGTGCAGTGAATTGAAACAGGAAAATGATAATGTGGAAAGATGACAAGAGGAAACACTTTTGAGAAACTTTTGAAAAGTATCACAAAAAATAGCATTTTAGGAAATTAAAGTCTAAGTCTAGTCAGAGTGATTCTTCAGGTAATCCTCTTAACTAAGACTTAGGAACTAAACTATTCTCACTACTCCTACAATGACAAATGTGTTATGGTAAAGAAACAATTTGTGAACTGTGTTTATTTCTGAATTGTACAGCAGCTGCATTTGAGTCTTCACTGTACTTTGACCCCCAATGTGAATTTTATAACGTGATGAAAAGACATATGCAAGGCAAATCATTTCTCAAGGTGTTCCTCAGCAATGCAGTCTGAAATCCTACTGGAGAAACAAACAAACAAATTCCAAAAATGGATACACGCACAGCCCCCATATCCCTCACTCCCCCAGACACCAAACTAGTCTGCAAGGCAAATAAATAAGACACTATTGGGTATTTCTAACTCGTTCCTTGACATCTCTGCCAACATGCATCTTCTAGACAACATTATTACACAATTACACTGAGCTAAACAAGCACACAGACTCCCTTTAGAGCAGAAATAGTGTTTACACCCAGGGTTTAGCTTCAATCATCAGTGGAAAGGGAAGAAATATTTTCGAATGTAACCTATTTGTAGCACAAAACTGCACAATAAAAGATACTGAGGAAAGAAGGCAAAAAGGAGGGAGGTGTTGCTGTTTTTGCCTGGCTGTCAGGGCACAGCCCAAAGACATTTGTAGTTCTGTGAATGAGTACAGAACAAGCTCTGGCTGTTAACAAGTGCCCTGCAAGAGTCAACCAGATCCTCAACAACTAAGTGCATAGCTCAGCAAATATTGCAGGCATGTTCTTGCCTTGCACACCTCCTGGAGCCCACCAAAGCAGACAGGAACAACAGAACATCCTCATTGTTATCCCAGGAAACTAAAGAAGACTTTCAGAACCATTTCTGATCACTTCAGCCACACAACTCCTTCCCATTCAGCACAATCCTTGCAGTTCAGAAGGAGTCTGCACACGCAATCAGCCGCAGCATAAATAGAAACTGGCAACACAACTATGACTACTCCTCTTTAAATACCTCATACGCCCTCTCTTCAAAGAGATTTATGAATAATAGGAACTAAATAATTCATGGCACTGCAGATGCCAGTCCAAATAGCCTCTTCCTTTTTAAGGTTTCAGTTGGTAGATGTGTGATCAAAAGCCTTCATCAGTCATGATAGTGGCATTTGTACTCAGTCCAAACAAACTGTATTTGCATCTGAATGTTTTCCATTGAAATGAGAGACGTAATATGCAAGCCAAGTTCCAACTAAAAGGCGTTTTATGCTATTTAAATTCAGTCAAATTAAAGGCTGAATGCAACCTCAAAGGTCTACTCTCAGAACAGTAATTTGACACATCATAAATAAGACGCGTGTTTTTGTTAAGAGGGCCTTAGCACTTGTCTGAAAATTTTACACAGCATCCTAACAGTGCTGCCTCTTGAGGGATAATAGAGGAAAATCCTATATAAAGAGGAAGGAAGTAAACAGAAAACCCACTGGCAAGTAGTGCAAACGTTTAACCTACTCATACAGAGCTATGTGAAATCACAAAACCATTCAGACTGGAAAAGTCCTCTGAGATCATTGAACCCAACCTTTAAAATCAAGTAGGTAAAAGCAGTTTCTCTGTGAAGGCAACACCAACATGGAAGATCTTGCCACTACAATTTTGAGCAAATAGGTACACCTTGGACACCAAATTTTCACCTTGTTTTATTAATCCTATTGATTAGTAAAGTGAGGATCACTGTTTGCCAGGTCCATTGCTCAGGTTGCTCTTACACTGAAAACTACCACAAGAATACCTCAAAAGAATTTTAAAAAAGGAATAGTAAATTGAGGATCAATTTGCCAGGTTCATTGCTCAGGTTTGCTACTACACTGAAAACTACCACAAGAATACCTCAAAAGAATTTAAAAAAAGGAAAACAAAAAAAAAAACCAGAGTCCACGAAGATCTCAATTAGCAAATGGAGAAGAATTTTACGTCAGCAAGGGAAAAAGCTGTAGGATTAGATTAAAATTCTTGCTCTTGCCAAGAGGAAATATATACAACTCTCATAAATTGAGGTCAATACTAATTTTAAAAAGACTATTAAGAGCCTAGAATGTCCTGAAATGAACCTTAGTGAGGATAAACAAGATAATTCCTTTAAACTGTCATGGGGGTTTACTATAAATCCTTTACATTTTTTCTACATTTTTTGTGAGAGACTCTTCCTATTGTATTTAACAATGACATGTTTTGATGAAAGAAAGAAGTAAAATATTATGTATGATCTCAAACATGTCTCAGGTCAGTATTTTTATTTGAAGTCCATCTTTGGAGTTTTTTTTCTGTTTGGTTGGCTCTGCTAATTTTTTTTTAAAGGAAAAAACATATCTTTTTTATTTGCAGATATGAGGAGCACATGAATCAGTAATCCAAAATATATCATTTTGAGGTCTTAATTTTAAAGTCCTTACATTTAATTTAGAGATTAGTATATGCACCATACATGAGATACACTACAAGGAGCCCAATGATGCTCATATTAATTAATACACAATCTATTTAGATACTTAAGTAATGCACGATTTTAAGGTAACACTAATTTTGAAAGGAAGAGTTTATGTGAGCAAAAGGTAATAGGAAGAAGAGGAATGTACTCCAGGAATAAGATTATTCCACAGGTCCTCTACAGACCTCCCAGGAAAACAATAGGGAATGGCTTGTGGCAGACTAGCACAACAGAGCACCAGCTCTGTGAATGCTAATGAGTAAAGCCAAGGAAAAATGCTGGAGCATCAGATATTGGAAAATGACACTGATGGGGGCAGATGCAGAAAAATGATTATCAACTTCAGACCCCCTAGAGCAGCATGAATGAAATCACATCCTTGTGTTCTGGGAAATAAAACAGGCAACTTGGATAGAAATAAAGACAGCCTTTAATTATCCAAAAGTAAATTGGGAGCAGCCCATGATAATTCAGAAGTGGCGTTATTATAGAACACAATGCAGAGTTGATTCAGAAATCAGTTTGTTCAAAAGCATCAACAGCTGGGTTTAATAACAGACACAATGAAGAAAAGCTCCAGACAGGAGATTATTGAGCAATTTCAATAACATTATTAGATTTACAGCTACACAGTGGCAAAGAATCTGTAAGTTAGAGTTATTTAAATAAAGGAAAACAATACTTTGGATTGATGAGCTCCAAGAGTGTCAGGAAATGAACTTTTACAGCACTACTTTGTCCAGTGTGTTTTGTTATGCTTTTACCATACCAAAAGCTAACTTTCCCATTGCTTCATCACTTTAAAAATGAAACAAATGCTGTCTTGTCACAAGACCAAAATATCATATGAATAAAAAAATGCTTTAGCATCAGAAAAGGTGCCACCTTCTGATATTTCTATTTATATTCATTTAGATTTCCTTCAGCAAATTCTCTTATTTTTTTACTATTTTATAATTAAACATATGATTATAATTGGAAAAGCATGGAAAGAGCACAATCAGGTTATCAAATTATTATAGCAAATACCACTGGCAAAGCAAAAATAGTGGATGACTGCACATTTAGTCAGAATGACTGAATAAATTATTACGTGTTAAACAGAACTTTCTGAAACACATGATCAAATTTTACATATAAAGCAGGCAAAGCAAATACTGTAGTGCCATAGCTTGTCCTGCATACATCAGAAATTAACAGTTAAAAGTTTTTTTGTTTTTTTTAAACTTGTTATCTTTGCTTTTTAAAGGAGACAAATAAGACTCTGTTGTTCAGGCAAACCCCTGCCTTACATCTTTCTAGTTAACCAGGAATCTTTACAGCTAAAAAATATACTTTTAGAAATATTCTTTTGTCCATCCAATTTAGTTTTTGATCATCACCTTAGTACAACTGGTAAGTGATGTTCTGAAAACAGACAAATAATAATGTGAACACCAAACACTGGTGTTCTAAATAAGTGCTTGCCTAAGAACAGACTGACAAAAACTAAATACCTAAACCAAGTTTGATGATATTGTTCTGAAGACAGGGAATGCATCAGGGCACACACAGCAACTTGACACCCTGCTGGTTATCACATGAAAGATAAATATTTCTAGTTTCTCTCCTCATATCAGTATGAAAGCCACATAAACACTTGGTTAAACTGTTAGGCAGCACATTAACAATAAAACACATTCTCATGTGTTTTAGTACTGATTCCCAGTAAGGGAAAAAGTAGCTCTAGGATAAAAAGAATTACATGGCAAGGATGATGCTACAAAGCACAGTTTCTGAAACCTACATAAACATTATCTGAAGACTATTTCATTCCACCTTCCTTCTGTCTGCTTTAACCCACAACTGAAGCACACATACAGAAAAGAGAGATTACCATGGCATTTTACTTGCTTAAACAATATTTTGACAAGTTTCGGTTCATAACAATACTTTCAAAAAGAAAAACAAAAGAGCTTCTACAGTAAGCACATTGTCTACCAAGCTACACTGAGAACCAAGTACTCTAAGCTGAATATTTTTTCAAAATGCAATTTCAAATTAGATTCCCTTCAAAGAAACAAAAAGAATGCTGACAAAAAAGTGTCACTCAAGGTAAAATGCTGGTATCAGTTCTGTGAGAAGCTGTCAACCACAAAGTAACACAAGTATAAATATTTGGGCTCTAAAACAACTTATGGCAAACATACAAGTGCTAAATCCATATCAGACTCTGTATTTTTTTTTTTTAATTCTGCATTTCTAATACTGTAAGGAACAGAAATGTCATTTGTACAGAGACAACATTGCATGACCTTCCGTATTTCATCACATGGCAAACAACTCCAGAGATTTTTGCTACCAAGTGTTCAGTTTATGTTACATCAGCTGAAATATGTAACATATGGATAAAGTCCATATCAACGACAGTTGATCAGAAAATTTATTGGAAGCCATGAAAAAATCCATCTACCATGAATCATATGATTATATACATTTATTTGTTAAAACCAACTTTTTTAGTTAACACAGGTTTTCCTTCTACAATTCTTACACTTTGTTTCCTTTAATGGAATTCCTATAAGTTTCCTATTCTTTTTTTTTTTTTTTTTTTGTCACCCAAGCAAAAGAAAACATCCAGTCTTTCAATGGATTTTACATGGTTTTCAGTCAAAACTGTAATCTGCCACTCAGAGAGAAATGGTAAAAAAGAAAAAATTTGTCCTGTGCAACAGGAATGACTGAAAATGTATTTTAACAAAAGTATTCATGTAAGAAGCAAATTCAAGCTAAAAGTCTATTACCCACTGAATATGACAGGGATATTTCTATTGACTTTAGTAAGCTATGAATCAATGCTAATAATTATAGCATTAGATCACTGAAAGAAAAATAACAGTGATTTAGAAAAAATAAATGGAAAAAAGGAAATAGCCCTAGAATAACCTGTATAATCTGATATCAACCTTGGCTAGGTGAAATTGCATTTTTCAGCATCCTGTAATGCTGCAATTATCAGTAGTCACATGCACATATTATTATATACTTAGCAGCCAAGATGAATGATTATTGTACATTATAGACTCCTGATAAAATAAATTAACCGAGAAATGTCATCAGAGAGAATATTCACAACAAATAAACCAAATTTCCTCAAAGACTTGCTGCCCAGACAAAGTGATGACTCATACAATAAGATCCAGGAATCAACAGACAACCAACACTGTCACAGCAAACAGCAACCTCACAAAGCTGATTGGAGAAAAACATAATAAAGAAAAACATAATAAAATGGGATTTCTAAGAAACAGAGCAAGCAGCCATGACATTGTCTGTCTCTTGACAGGTATCACATGTGGCTGTATCACAATGTTGTTCACATTGGTTATTCTGGAAACAGTTGAGCTAAAAGAGAACCTCTAGAAGGTGATCACTGGCTGTCAATGCCATGATTTTACTCCCCAAACTGCCACATGCCATTTCATACTTCCACCCTAAAACCCAGGAATGCATTTACTAAGAAGTGGCATGCAGCTTTTTCAGGGAATTAAGTTTCTAAAAGCTGTGTTGTTCATTCAAGCATAGAAAAAGATTTTGGGAAGGGGTAAAGGACCTGCTTTAGATTAACACAGGGTCTTTTGTATATATTTAATTATAGGTAAGAAAGACAGATGAAGGTCCTCTTCAAGCTTAGTGCCACGCTGAGTGCACAGTCATCAAAATTCTATGAAAATCTATATTAGCAATAATCCCAGGTAATTTAAAAACATGAAGCTCAAAGCACTGGAGAAGACATTAGAGACATAAAAGTATAATAGTAATAAGGAGCATTAAATACCAGAAGATAATCATCTTGACATCATACATTTTTTTAACATTAAGCCTTTTTACATTGGGACCATTTTGAATTAAGTGACCATAAATCTGAATGAATGTTCCTTTCCTCTATCCAACCCCCAAGCAGTTGTTACTCCCTCTCCCCTTTTATGCCAGTACATTTCAAACTACATGGAGAATTTAATGAAGAAACTAAGGTAGCTGAAACCCATTTCTTTGCATTTCTGTTGTGGCTTCAGTTCTCTTTTTGAATTTAATCAGCACCTAAATTTCTTTCATTGTAGTTAACTATAACTGAGATGCACTTCACTCTCACAAAACACATACTAACCTCTCCTCACATCTTTAATCTGAAAATATTTTATAAAATGCATTACAGCTAATATCAGGGACGCTGAGTACCTCTCAGGTATAATCTACACTTTGTCTCATAAATAGAAATTGATGCTAACATGAGAAAAACAAATAAAAATAGCACACAACTTGAAACTTTCAGCATCCGCAAACAGGAGATGCTTAAGATGATGTTAATTAACTCAGTGAATTTGCTGAATTTGATTGAAGGTTAAATTTCAAGTTTTAGCTTGAGAAGAACAAAATTTTGACAGATCATAAATAGGGTATCAGTAATACAGCAACTTAAGACAAATCACAAGATTACTGTAATTTATAGACTTTTTGTATATTTGGACTGAACTTGACCATAAAGAATGTGCGAGGCTGGGAGGAAGGTGGTATGGGAGGATGGAGCCCACTTAATGCAAGTAATTGGTCAATTAATTTATCAACTGTGAAAAAAGTATAAAAAAATAATGAAGGGCCTAGTTAAACTACCCAATTTCTTTTGAACTTTATTCCCTGAGTGTGAAAAATCTGTTACTATGAAATCATGTTAAACTTTCCACTGCAAAAAGGAGCCAATTTCCAAGGCAGTGTTTAATTAATTTATGGAGTTACTGCTGTGAAAGTTCATTGAGACAAATACTAAAGCTGTTTTTTAAGAGGGTTGGATAATTTTCTGATGATAAACAACAGTGGCAGCTTTGTAAGCAAAGACAATGATTGTAAGAGTAATTAAATCTCATGCTTCAGGGTACAAAATAGAATCCTTTTATTCCAAGTCCAGCATGAACTATTACTAATACCATTTTCTTCAACTTATAAATGTTAACTCTTAGGTCAGCTGTGTGGTTTGGCCACCTTTTAACCTGTTAGCCAGTGTCAAGAGAAATCCATGGGTTAACTCAGTATGGAAGTGGCTGTATTTCCATTTTTAAAAATATATTTGGGCACTACAGTGTAATATTCATGCATTATTTCCTGCTGTAATATTTCTACATCTTCCTCTCTGTTAAAAAACTTCAATAAAATAAAACTTTAGAAAATGTGAATAAGAGTCTTTTATCCAGAGAAAAACCAAAACCAAAAAAAAAAAAAACAAAAAAACCAAACAAACAAAAAAACAAACAACACCCCAATAAACCAATAAAAAACAGGTAAAGTGGAAGGAAGGACACATATGTGGAAAGGAATAAAATTGTTCAAAATTTGACTGTCCATTCATTGTCCATGTGTTTAGCACAAAAAATAATGAGTCCAGACAATGCATCTCATAATACTTCAAAGTAAGCGGCAGGACAAGACAAGAAAAAGAAAAGACAAAGCTAAAAATTTAATAACCTCTTGTACTTAGTTATAAACAACTAGAGAACTTCAGTTTCATCCAAAAAAATATGATGCCAGATCCTGACCACTTTTAGGCACCTATTTTCATGAATATACATACTGAAATTAAAATAGCAAAAGCAGTTATACAATATTGCTTGAAGCCACTAAGCTCTACAAGTATACATTCCCAAAAATGGCAAACACCACTCCTCAAGGAAATTGTGAGTGAAGCAGCACAAAGCAAATAAAGTAGGTAAAGCCCATGCCATACTTTGTGATGAGAATTTCTCATACTTTGCAATGCAATAATTCCAAGGACAGCATGCAAAGAACTGCAACCCACTGGCAGCTGACCCACACCTGAAATAATAATCCAGGTGGCTGCATTATTGATTCTTCCCTCATCACCACTGGTAAGACATTCATCATTAAGGAGTCAAAGCTGAAAATGCCCGACTCCTGAGGTGCCACTGGGCTGTGAGGCTGCTCAGAATGGGCACAGTGCTGTTTTCTTTCCAATTACTGCACAGAGCAGCCAGCAGAGAGTTGCTCACTCTGAGAGCAAGGCCATGTGCTCCCTCAACCTCTGGCACTGTGTGCTCTCACAAATAAGTGACAGCAGCACCAGCAACTACAAACAGTCTGCAGAACCCCTGGAACAAGGGCCTGAGTAAATGCATTTCAAGTTAGATTCAATATTCTCCCATATCCCCAAGGCTTTCAGAAGTTGCCATCTGTAGCCACATCAGCACAATGTGCCTGAGTTACTCTGTCTGCAGTTTCTGTACTCTATAAATCATATCTATATTCAGAGTTCATGTAGTAAAAAAAAAAAGCCTACAAACAAACAAAAAACAAACCACCCACCAAACAAAACCAAAACAGGAACTCACTTTCGTCCTGAGGAATTTTCAACTCAACTATAGAAAGACAAAAAAATGAAAAAACTAAACCAAGAGGTTTTCTGAAACAGTTCCTTCTGTTCTTTTACTCGAGAGTTAAAAGCAGTTATCCACAATGACAACAAAAAAATCTAAAATCCCACCTCCCTCTTATTGTTGAAAGCAATAATGATAGGTTTAGTTCTAACAGATTAATAGTTATCCTATCTATTTTGGGCTTAAGAGTGACCTTCAGAATTTTTATCAGATCTATATAAAAGACAGTTTTCAGCAGAAACCCAGATTCAGAGCTCTGTTCACTCCATTCATCAGACTGAAATTCAGAAGCTTGGTCAAAACATTTTCTGTTATAGCAGCTGATTATTTCATTTTATTCTAGGGATTATAAATTATTTTTATGTCAAACATAGAAGAAAAACATACATACACTTATTTTTAGTGTTTAATTTCATATATCTCTGACAACAGCTGCATAACTGAAAATGTTTTGACCAGGAGCAGATGGAAAACTTTCTTCATGAGGGTAGCTGAACAATGAATCAGGATAAAAATGGGACTCAAGAACCTCAAGTTTCTTGGAGACACTCCATTTTACACTCAATGAACTCATCTTCAACTTTTCACCTTGGGTATTTTATTAATAAATTACGCATTGGGTACCTTGAGACACTAAAACAACTTTTGATCACAGTAGAAAAAGAATACTTTATCTCCCTATACAATTACAGTTCTAATATTTACTAATTGCCGTGATTTGTGAACACTTTGAGATTAAAAAAAAGCCACTCCTGAATTATATTAGGATTTAGAGATATTATTCTTGATGAAATTAAGACTTGAATAGGCACGGAACCTCAAGTGCGGTTGCGTATAAAAGGAATTTTCCCCCCTCTGGTGGCAAATTAAGGATTTTTATAAGAAGCAGCCTTTTCTCTTGCATTACAAACAGGTTATTAGACAGATGATACAGAGTTTCAGTAGATTAGAAAGGGATAAGAACAGCATTTGCTCTGTTAAATTGTAATTATGTTCTCCATGGTTAGAACTTTTAAAT
>JAHXMQ010012338.1:1545449-1575422 GCA_020466415.1 Ammodramus savannarum pratensis | reverse complement strand
CATGTGATAAGCCTAAAAACCACAGCCAGCATGCCTTTGCTTAATTAGGTTCCTACTACAAAATTATCCAAAAGAACAGACACAAGTTGATCTCTGATACTCATCTGCGATTAAAAGAAATGTAAATGAAATGCTTTGTCATCTCTTCATTAACTATCTTTTTCTTTTTTTTCCTAAGCCTAGTAAAGGAAAGTTGAGCAGAAACTGGAAAAACCTCAGGAAACAAGTGTATGTTTTAGCTCTGTAGAAGCAACTTGCTTCCTCTAAGACTGCTTTAACCAGCTATTATTTAGGAAAAAAATGTATTCTATTAGCTAAGAAATAATATAATAAAATTGTGCAATAATCACAAGTAAAATACTCTAAAAACAGATTTGTCAAGTTAGGAAGCAAAGGAAGCACCTCCTTGAAAAGATCTACACAGATGGTCCCTGAGACCAATTAAAGGTCACTAGTCCCAGAATTAACAACTGAATATAAGCATATCCCCATTTTGTTGCTCATACTTCCTTTACTGCACAGCAAGCCCAGAGGTTGAAAATATTTAAATGCATTAATAAAACTTCAATTTTTTTCTAAAGAGCACATAAGAGGAAGAAAAAAGTACGCTTGTTCTAGAAATACAAAACATTTTATATGGAGTTTTAATTTAAATATTTGTTCTATCAAAAAAAAAAAAACCCAAAACGTAGGGCAACAAAGGCCAGGATTACCAAAGATCTTCTCTTTTCTTTCAGCTCTTTTTTAAGGGCTTGTCAGTTTTTATTGTACTCTCACTCCTCTTTAGACTCCTACTTGTATCATTTAATTTTTCTGCTGGCGAGTAGATAAGAAATCTGTTGTCAGCCTGTCTGCATATGTCCATCAGATATGCACAGGGAATAAAATGTTTACAACAGGAGACAAAGGGCCATTCCTTTACTCCTGCCTGACAAAAATCAGATTCACTGGAAGCTGAAGCCAGCTATACCATTTTCAGTGCCAGCAGGTTGAAGAATGCTTTCTATTTACAAATATTATTTGTAGCATAGAGCAACATATGTTGTATGATGGATCTTTCTAACTCTAAAGTGGCTAAAATAAGCTGTTGCACTCAGAAAAATATAATCTGCCAAATCTGATGTTTTAACTATCCACAAGAAGGAAAATAAAATTTATGTATGGAAAAAAAAAAGCCAATGAAAGTAAAAATGTATTTAAAACCATCATTGAATTTTTTCTGCATTTCTTTAAAGAGCTTTTCAATGACTTCTTGGCAAGGCCTGCAACATGGAGACACCTGGAAGCTCTGGTTTATAAAGATTAACAGTGAAATTCATTGGACCTCCAGTGACTAAAACCAATGCATTCATTAAATATCACTCTAACTCTACAGGTGGAAGCTCCTCTCACTTCACCTGCAGCACTTTGTGGCAAGATTCAATCAAAAGCTCTCATAAATATGCTTGCAGTGACACTCAGCTTTGTGCTTTGCTCTTAGTTTATTTCCCAGCTTAATCAGCATTTGTAATGCACTTCTGCCACTTGCATGAACACAACACACTGCAATAATTCTGACCATGATTGATACTTCTTCATATGGAATTGGTATTAGTGCAATTATTTATTTATGATATGCTTTTATGAAAATCACTATTTCATGTATGAACATCCCTAAATGATCCCCACATGCAGCAGTAATTATTTATGATATTTTGAGGAATTATTTAACATCTGCACTCAGCCAACTACTTTTTATGATTCAAAGCTCAATGCAATATGCAAAAGAATGGCACCCTGAATTTGTCAACTACACTTAAATGATTGCAAGCTACAATAGCAAAGATATTAGCTAACAAAAACAGAATATCCAAAGCTGTTGAATCTGAGGAAAACAGTGCATATTCATACACAGTCTCACTGACAGATTTACAAAACAATTTAAAGACATAAGTAAGGGGCAGAAACTAAGGGCCATTTACAAAGACACTAACAGGTTATCTACTCAGGAAAAGAAATCTATTACAGGACTACAAATTTTCAGACTCTGAAGTTTTGAAATTTCAAGTTATTGTTCCTTCCTTAAAACCATATGATCTAAAATGCATCTTCGCCATTAAGGGTGCAAGCAAAGATATCTTTCTGTTTCAATAAATAGGTAGAAAATTTATTATCCTCAGAATAACTATCACCAGCAATATCTATGAAACCATATTCTGTATTGGAAATCATTTAATGAAAGAAAAAAAAGCAAAAGAAGTCATTTAGTTGCCTATAATCACAGTAAGCACCCAATTCCATAATTTTTTTCTATATATCCCCATCTGAAAGAGAAGAGTTCCAATTTGATCAGAAAAATGTAGGCAGGCATTATAAGAGAGGCACATTATGGAGAAGAAATAAGGGAAGAAATAAACCACAGGAAAAGCATTTGCTGCTGCCACCTTTAAGCCATGAGACCCAGTTGTCCCCACTGTGCTACAAAATCAAATAAAAGCTCAAAGGACTGGTTAAGAACAAAGAATCATCCAAGAACTTTAGACCAGTAAGGATCCACCAAAGTTAAAACAGTTTAGATGTCATCTAAAACTCTCTCTTCATTTTTAAATTTGGACACTAGAAAGTAGGGCATGAGATAGAAAGGACTCAGGGCTCAGTCCTTAGCAGAAGTCCTTGAGAAGAGACAGAAAACATTCAAATCTAATCCTCTGCAGAAAACAACCAATTGATCAGGGAAAATTTTGTTTGCTGAAACTGTCATAAGCTATCATGTCATCCAGATGATCTGACAATACATGTTTGTACAAAGAGATGTGAACAGTTTAGCTCCTTTGTCATCAGCATTTCAAAGACAGGTTTGGAGTCTTTAAACTCTTCTCTTGTTCAATTATGGTACTCCTGGTCCTACTGACACCAAACTCCAGAGCAGCCTTTAGTGCAGAAGGGCCAGAGAGCTGGAAATGACATGTTAGATTTTATGTTTCTTGTCAGATATGCTCTGTGGAGAATAATATCACAGACAGCAAAACGGGGCATGAACAAGTGCATGCCAATTCCACATCAATCCCTCTGTGCCCAGATCTGCAGCCCAGCTCAGGTCTGCTGAAATCTGTGCTCAGCTACACCTCCAGGGAGTCTGTGGGTGTTCCATCTTGATTCCACCATGCAATAAGGGGAAAACCTCTGTTGCCCAGATTTTAGCAGCTGCCTATATTCTTCACCTTTTGGCCTTATTTCAATATCTCCTAAGAATAAAACAATTTTTAAAAAGTTTGTTCCTTTCCTTTAGTCCTTTTCCCAAGCTGATTTTCGGTGTTTTAAATATGAAAAATAGTAGCTCTGCATCACTGAAGATAGGACACTGAGATTTTAAACAGGAAATTTTATGGGTTTTCTGAAAGGCAGGACATTAATCAGCATAATGATGACATTTATTCAAACAAATGATCATAACACAAGGCAAATGTATTAGCCACCTTAACAAGTAAGATGAAGGACACCACCAAATAACCAAAGATATGCTTTGTTCTTAAATGTGATTGCAGGATAAACTGTTCTCCAAGAAAAAGACAAATTGATGGATTTTTCAGATTCTGGCACCATAATCATTTTTATACCTGGTGTTTGAAGAATGGTGAGATGGGTTGACCCCAAACAGCACCTAAGCCTCCATCTAGCTCACTCTTCCCCAGCAGGATGGGGGAAAGAAAAGAACAGACAAAAGCAAGAAAAAATACAAAAAACAAAACCAAAAAAGTGCATTGAAATAAAGAAATTTAAGGGAAGAAAAACCAATGAACAAACCAAACTCCAAATGAATTGGAGAAAAGTGAAAAAAAACTGCAAACCAGGCACCGCCCAGCCAACAAATTCTTTTTTTTCCAGTCACAAATCCAAAGCACAGCACCACAAAGGCTGCTATGAAGAAAATGAACTCCACTCCAGGCAGAGCCAGTGCAAGGGTCTATCCACAGCCAAACTAAAAATCTTCTCTCAAGAAAAAAGACAAATGGAACTAAGAATTACTGAAACTGGTAAAATATCAGCGCCTTAACAGCTAGGCCCTAGTGAAACTACTCTAATAATAAAGGGACAGCAAGAAAATTAATAGCTTGCAAAGAGATTTCATTGGGTAAAATTTATCAAAGGAACAGGCTATGGTAGGAGGATTTCTCTTTTGTAGAACAAATAATAAGTAATCTGTCATAGTTCCACCTGAAAAATTCTGAATGGGGAAGCCACAGTGTGTATTTGTTTGGAATGTTTAGTATGGTACAGTTAGGACAAGACCCAAAAATATTCATTACTGGAAATGAGACAAAAGATACTGATGCACAACTTGAGGGTAATAAATCAAATTACTTATTGGCTTTGCTCTTGCTTGTACAATGTAAATAGGAGGAAGATGAGAATGTAAGAGAAATATAAGGTAGTAGTAGTTTAACACTTCACAAGTCAGTCACTATTGTATAAATCCTAAGTAATATGAAATGGTGATGCCATAATTGTCTAATATTTCTCTTCATATTTAAAGTATGACTATGTCTCACGTGAAGCCAGAGACTGACAAAGAGTCCAAAATCCCTTTTTAATTTTTCAACACTGATGCACTGTGCAAAGTGAAAAGCCCTGTGATCAGTGGTAAGAGATGTGACCCAATCTGCTCCATAGAGACAGCTGGGCTCAGAATATTGATTCTGCTCTTTGCTTTGCCTGTCACTGACACGAGGAAGCCACAAAGAATGATCTTATTCTAATGGCAATATCCACACTCTGCTTGCAGCACAGTTTAATAGAGAAACTTCTCTCTCCCTTGAGGTCAAAGCCTCCTTCCAGGTGTATGAAATCTATTATAATCATAATAAATTCTCACCTTAATCTCAAAGTTAGGCTGCCTATTTCGTTATTCAAGACGTCACAGAATTATGCTTCTGATTTCAGCTCCTTACTCAACTCTTCTCACTATCTCCTGCCTAACATATTCCAGTCTTCTGCCTTTTCTTCAGTGCAATCAATTTGTGCCTACACCAGTATTCCTGCCCCTTGGCACTACCTTGTACACAGCTCTTTCATTATTCCATTAAACCAAACCTTTATGAGACTTAGTAATAAGCTGCAGGTTATCTTTCTCAGCAACCAGCGCCTGGTCACCAAAAATTTTTGTTGCTACTGATTCTTGTTCTTGCAGATCTGACAAAAAGAGATTTTTCTCCACTTGTACCTCTGGAACACTCACCAGTAGAAAGGCAGCAAAATTTCACTGAGTATAACATAGATACAAAGCTCAGAGTTAGTCAAAAGGTGATATTAAATATCTTCTGGCAAGAGAACCTAACATAGAGTATAAAAATGATCTCTTGTTTTTTTCCTGCAAGACACTTAGATTCAAAGCAGATTTTAATGATACAAAATCTTCGACAACTTTTTGCACAGAATAACCACAGAATTTAACAAAGATTGCAATATTATGGTATACTCTGAATTATCTGATTTTTTCCTCAGTAAATTGACTACTGATATAAGAGCTCCTGTCACTTGATTATTCATGCTGTAAGATATTCCTATTACCATCATGACCTAAATAAATGGTTCGCAATTAACATTTTTAAAAAAAAAAATTTCTGTTAAGTATTTAAAAAAATATTTGTGACAAAAAAAGCAAAACAGAGTTAACCACTGATATTCTCACCATCGTAGTCGAGGAAATTGAAACACTAATTTGCAATGGCACTATCATCTATGGCTGACACGAGGAAACCCAATTACATTTCACAAAATAAAATCCATCTCCACCAAAGACCCAATTTGATGGCTCTCTCTTTTCATACTGCATTAGCTCAGGGACTCTCAATCCAAAACTATCAGATGGATTTGTTAAAAGCATCTACAGATAAGTTTGCTTTTTCCTTCTGACATCAAAATCAACAGGCATGAGATTTTTCTGACTAAGCCTGACATTCCTGCTCAGACATCCAAAGCAAACTTTTCAATAAGAAGATGCACTGATTGAGGATACCCTGAGGAAAAAAAAATATTTATGAGTGACAGGAAGCCAACTGCTGAAAACGTATATCCCACTCTCATCAGCATGCAAACACTTCAGAAGCTAGAGGGAAGCTATAAAACCTAGTTTGGGTATTAATTTTATGTTTTCTCCTGCAAACTAACTCCTCATAACAAGCTTAAAATAACAAGTAGGATTTTTTTTTTTTTTTGCTAGTTGATCTGTGGAAGCCAGGATTTGGGGTCCTGGCCAGGCTTGGGCTGAGGGGTCACAAATGACCCCAACCTGTTGTTTGCCCACCAAACAAAAGGATTTTTGCATTCTTCAGTGGCCTGGTTCTGTGCTCTAACAAATTCCCTGCAGGAGCAATGTGCTTGTAATAAAAGACTTTGAACTTCATACTCAGAACTAAAGAAGGATTTTTCAGAGTAAGAAATTTTTATTACCTGCAAGTTTCCAAAGCCAGTATGAACTTTCACTAACTGAAACCGGAATATTTAACCACCACAGTCATATAAAATGCATTTTAACGAACCCCTGGAGGAATGAATCATAGCTCTTTGTTTCCCTCCTCTAAGTTGGGGAAAATAATTTTCTTGGAGCAGATCCATTTTTTTCTTCCACTGACAGAGGAAAACTTAACAAGGGGCAAAGGAATTGGGCAAACACTCATCTTCCCTCTACAAGTGCAGAGAGAGAGAAAAATCAGGTTTCTATTCCCTACCAAAGGAGCAGCACTGGCATTCAGCACTGGTGGGTGAGATTGCTCTCCCTGTATTGAGAACAAATTTGGAAAAGGCATTTAACTTAATGTTGTGTCTTAATCACACCATGCTCATTAATAAAAAATAGGATTTGTGCTGATGGAAGGAAAAACTAACATTTCCAGCTCCAGTACTGAGCAACTGGACAGCATCAGCAAATGATGACTTGCCTCAAGACAGCATTACATGATGTAGTAATTTTCATGCCCACACATTAAATTTAATTTGCAAATGGAAGAATAAATTAGGGGAAAAAAAAAAGAAAAAAAACAAACTATAAAACCAGAAATCTTGGTGACCTGATAATATGGAAGTGATAACCCTAAACTGCTGAAATAGCTGGAAATCAAAACACCAGCTTTGAGAAAAGGAGAGGTTGGGATAATGCTTTAGACAAAGGTTCTGACCACTTTATAGAAATAAGGTAAAACTCACAAACATTTACTCTTAAAATATTAAGCCAAACAATGACTTCAAAACCAGCAAATCTGCCCCAGAATTGCTGATGTAAAATTGCTGTCAAAATCTCAGGTAAACAACTCCAGGTGCAGTTATTTTATGGAAAAAGACGTTTTCAGTTCTAAAAGCAGGAGTTTCAGAAGAACCAGGCTTATGCAATGCCAGTTGTATTATGGTGGTGGAAAATATTTATTGTAACCAAATTTGACATAATCATACTTGTTGCCTTGTCTGACATGCATTTTGGACACATTAACACAATTTATTGAATTAAGTGCATATTAAAAATTCAATCACTGTCATGCTTCAAATTACTTTTTCCTGACAGATGAGAACAACAGACATCTTACATTTATTCACTATTTCATCTTTGTCTTCTGAAATTCTCACTTTTTAATATCTGTTGTATTCCAGGTGACAATGCCGAAACATTCACATTTGGGAGGAAAGTATTAGCATGAAAATCTGATATTTTGTCTTTTGAATGTGACAGACTTTTTATGCATTCTACATATATGCATATATATTTATATAAAGGTATGTTTTTACATAAATGTGTGTTGCTCCAATTTAAAGACTTCCAGTTACAAAATTTTAAGAGCTTTCAGAATATTAAGTCATTAATTCCTAGGTGAACTTTAAGAAATACTTCATAAAACAAATTCTGGACTTCATTATTATTGATGGGTTTTATGAAGCCCATTAAAAAGTGAATAGAAAAAAAAAAAAACCAAGAGAAAGCTTTTTTAATGTTTGCTTTATATTTATAACCTATTAGATATCCTATGGGCTTACACATAAATTGGCAAAGCCTTGTGCAACTGAATTTTAAGAGGTTATTTAAATGAGTGTAACAGGAAAACAAGCAAATTTCTTATTAGTCATAGCCAAGTTACTTAGAGAAACTCTTTCATTATATAAGCAAGATTCTCTATAGCAGTTAGAGAGGCTGTGTACAAAATAAGATGCTAATAAAAATAATTATGGAAATTTATTATAGGTATATAAATATTAAATTCAGAATAATAATTTTGTTTCCTAAATCAAACAAACCCTAAGTATTTATTACTTGAAAAACATGAAACTCACTCCCAATCCTACAGAAAATCCCTCTGTGGCAGGGCCTTGGCTCCTTACACATTTATCTTGAATTTGCAAGGCCAGTGAAGAGTTTCAATTCCTGCCTCTGAAAAAACTATTTCTTATCTGTGGCCTTTACAAATAAAAAATTTAAAAAAGTAATACAAAAAAAAAAAAAAGAAAAACAGTAACTACTTAAATACTATCTCTTCCCATTTTGTTTTAATTCCAGCTGCACCAGTTTTATCCAAGTTTTTGAAGTCTAGAAAACCTAAACTTCAGGGGGAAAAGAAAACAAAACAAACTTTTGTCACGCCTTGTTTATTCACTGCTTCATTTCTGTGTTGTATTTCTTTTTTTTTTGGGTGACCTTTATCAAAGCCTCCTTATTTCCCCCGAGCTCTCAGCAAGATTCTCCAAGCCCACTGTACTTAGCAGAGGTCTCCTGTGCATTATCCCACCCAGAAACTGATATAACACAAGTGAATGTAGCAGCTTTAACTACCTGTCTCACCAATCCACCTCTTTATTCCCTCTCTGTTCTACCACATCCAAATTAAAATCTCATTAGCCTCTTCCTCTGCCCTTCTGTTATGGATGTCTAGCATGTATTTCAGATATATTGCACCTCAGCTGAAGATATTAATTCTGCACCATCTCTTCCTCTCCACCCCACTACTAAAATCTCTCATGAAAATTTTCTATAGTAATAACCACCTGCATCTCAGCCTTCTAAGCTTGACTTAAATTACTTGTTAAACCCTCTGATAAGTCCTTCATCATTTTGGTCCACAGATGCTTCTTGCATAGCATCTCTGAAACACAGCCCTTCTAATCTTTTTGGAGACAGAAAAAGGAAAATAATATTAAAAAAAAAAAAAAAGAAAAGAAAGCAAGCTCATTCTATATTCTGCATGGCTGCATTCCTTGTTTTGGCCTAAATCAGTGCAGTTTTGCTTGGTTCAAATCTGTTACAGATGTGGCTACCACCAGAAAAAAAAACATTTATCAGTGCAGATGAATACGGCAGTGTCCCATTAGCAGTGTGAATCCTCTGGATCACCTCAGGGAAGCAGCACACTCTTGCATTCTAAACCCCACTAGAACTAAGTAGAGTACCAAGGATTCTCACCTGTGCATCAACGCATTGGAAAAGACACTTACATAATTTTCTTTATTGTGTAAATGGAAGCTTTTGTCATTTTCTCAGCCTTCTTGTCCTATCCCCTTCTCCACCTCAACACCGATACCAATTTCTCCTTCTCAACCAAAGCTGGAAGGCTCCAAAGCCCATTTTAATAGAAAGGGCAGTTTCAAACCTAAAGTGTTGTTCTTCTTGAAGCAGCCCCTTAAATCCACCTTTCTCATGCAGTCAGGATCACAAAAAAGGCTCTTACACCACTCAACCTACAGCCCACTGTGCCAAACAAGACTGCAACACCATTTTACTGAGTCTATTTCTCTGTTTGATCTCTTTTTTTTAGCTAGCTTTTCTGTTCTTGCATGACACAGACCATTTATTACCTTTTTGTGTTTATAGATCAATCAGTACAGCACAGTCTTATCAGTTACACAGTGAATGAATGGAAAAATAGTAATGTGAATTAACTAAAAAACTAACTGTGACAAGACCTTTCTTAATCTCAATAAAAATACAACCAGTCTGAGAAACAGCTAGAGCATGACTTATATTTTACAACCTCTTTTTAAAAAATAAAAGCTATATCAAAATATTAGGCACATTTATATCACAAAGAGGCAAGGGAGGGCAGGAAGGGGGAAAAGGGAAGAATTTTAGAAAATCAGTGTTCTTCTGTAGCAAAATGATTCTTAAATATTTTCTCTTAAAAGCTATGTCCAACTGACAGTCAACAGTTAATATTTATGCTCATAGGAGAACTTTCTATCCCAAGGAAGAAAAAAAACATTCTTCATCATATATTTTATATTCTGGTCTCTCGATTATTTAGACATTCAGCATCCATAAACAAGCAGTTTATCCATGAGATCAGCTATGTGACACTAAAATTAATGGACTCCTGAGAAATCTCCTTCACAAAAAAAAAATAGAAAAAAGAAGCAAAGTTGATTAGCATGCTTATACATGGCTTAAAGGAAAGGAGAGAAATTTTGGATGAACACAAATGTCTCTTAAGACCTCAGTTTCTGCAATCATATGGATGAAAGCATCACTGTATTTTTGGTAACTGTGCTGTTTCACAAAGTACTGCTCCTTAAAGATACAAGCCTATGCCTAATAGCAGTGACAAAGGCATTATTTCAAATGCTGTAACTGAAAAAGTAACAAAAATAACACAGCAACTTAAACCAGTAAAAGACAAATTGATTCATAAGCCAGAATACTGCCTCACAATACATGAAGACACAGTTTCTCATTGGCAATGCCACCCTTTCACAAGTCTAACTAAGCAGAGAGATCTAAAACCACGTCTATCTTCAGCCAAACTCTTTCTCAAGTCATTTAAAACAGCAAACATGCAAAGACCTTGCAGCAGGCTCACCCTTTCAGCTTGTCCTAACTCAGCAGCCCAGAGCTTTCCATGCCAAATGGGACATGGCTTTGCTTTCAAGGCGTACCCTTATGGATTCCTTTCACTTTGCTGCAGATTTGCTGCTAGAATTCATAAGTAGCACTTCAAGCCTTTTCTCCCCCTCGTCCACGCTGGTTTAACTTCTTTATGATGGCAGATAATTGTTTTGGCCTTAGGCAAGGAATGTGCTCTCTGCTTAGGAAGGTGGCTGCACAGCATCTTTATAAGGGAGCCAAATGAGGAAAAATGAGGTGGTTGCAGAACATTACACTTTTTTTATCTTATCAATTATTGAGGAAATACTCTTCTGTTTAGTATGGTAAGAATACTAATAAGAGGTCAAAATATAGCATTAGGCTCGGTATTGATGGGATTAAGAGTTAGGATGAACAAAAATTCAAAATAAATGCTGTTTAATGAATATGGTAGCAAAACTAGGACTGAACTAACACAAACTACAGAAAACAAGGATTGCTATTAAAAGAATAAAAGAAAACCAAAATGAATCCAAGTGAAAAACTGAGGGAAATCCATCTTCAGTACAATCTATATCTTCTTTCTTACTGAATCATAAATGCATCCTATTTTTAACTGCAGTTAATATAATCTGAGCTGATATAACAAGAAACAAGTTTATAGAACATATAATGTACATCTATAGTGAAATGTTATCCTAGAATTCATTAACAGGGACAATAATTAATTCTCAATTTCTGTGCATCTGAAAAGGCAGGCTTAAAGAATTTTTAAGCAAGGGAGCAGATACTTAAAACTTTTCACAAATGAAATTGAAGGTGGATTTTTGAAAGCTGAGAGGTGGGGTCTCTGTAGGTGGCTCAAAGTTGTGTACTACTTTATTATGCTTCCTCCTCTTTTTAATATGACATCAATAATTGTCAAAAAAAATGGATTTTCTATATTGTTTTTTCTGTTTTGAACCCAGAATGAGGGGAAAAAAAATCCTGATCACAAACTAACACAGAGATTGAAATACCATCAAGCACCCAAAGCACTAGAAAAGAAGCAAAGGCAAAGATATTCCTTCTCATCACCTTAAGCAGTCCTATCACAGCCATAATTCTTTTTCCTATTTCCCATTTAAGTCTGCACCTCCCAAGGACAGCAAATATCATTACAGGAATACTTGAGGGAAATCTCTCCACTGATACTAATGTTTTCATTCTGCAGTGGAAGCACCAAAACCTAAACTTTGCAATGGTACATTAGAACACAGACAGCCTTTAGCTTTCCTCTATTTCCATTATTTTTTTGTTCCGTTTAATGCTTTTATTCTCCATTCACTCAGTGCTTAGAGCCCCTAAAGTTACTAAAGAAAAATCAGTTTGAGTTTATTCATAAATATGACATTAACAGAGATTTTTGAATTTATTTCCAAGTTTGTAAAATGTACTTATGAATAATGGTGCTCATGAAAAGGTTAGTCAAAAATTCATTGCATTTTTACAATAGTTGGGGCTATTCTGAAATCTCTCAAATGCTTATTAAAAGCCTGGTGTTTTTTTTTTGCCATGTATTTGTATGTTTTCTCTGGTTTTAATGCAGAAGCTTTTAAATATAAATGCTGGAGGCTTGATTTTCAACAGAATAGAACCCCAACAGGTCACTGTTAACACGAGCTCTTCTTCTCACACCTTTTCCTATGGAGACAAACTGGAAAACACCACACTGGCAGCAGTGAGGAAGCAAACATGAGTGATCCTTTGGAGAATTCTGCTGGCAGCTGACTGCTCCATCTATTTCCCAGCTTTGTTAAGAACACAATATGGCAGCAAAAAACCAAAAACTCAAAGCTGTGTCTTTGCTGATATCTCATACTTTATACTGAATTCGGAAATACATTTCGTTTTTATCCAGAGAAATTTGGTTAACAAGTTTCAGACTGATATTTAAATAAATATCTCTGGTTTAGCTCTTGAGAAAGAGACAAAGAGAAACAGAATTCCTGCTGTTCAGACTTCAGACCCCTTCTCTGTCACATACATCAAAACTATGATATACCTGGAGTATTTACAAGGGTTTACACAATTTTCATTAATTCCTGAATGGCTGCATAACAGCTCCAGTGTTTAACAGAGGTACACAGTGAAATCCAAGTGGCTGACATACAAACCTCCAGAGGCAGCACTAACCTGAGGCTGGCAGGCATCTTCTCCTCTGCCTTGGCTGAGTGACCTTTTACTTGACCTACAAGCACGAGGATCACTCAGGAATATCAATGAGAAGTACAAGAAACCAACTCTCTCCTACACTGAGGCAGTGGCTAGTTCAGAAGGTAATGTTAAACCCAAAATTTACGCTTTGTTTTCTGGATATTTGCATTTGTCTGCCTAAAAATTGACAGATTTATCCCCTTCTGCCTTATTTCCCCTTCCCTCCAGGCTTTCTTTTGTGAAGTCAGGTTCCTCTAAAACTGCTGCACAGAGAAACAAAATATTGACATGGCTGCCAGATTGCCATGGAATTACTCCATAGAGGAGAATTCTGAATTAACATTCAACATCATTTTAGCTTTAATGTTTTGTGGTTCAGTCACTAGACCTTGCAGTTTATTGCATCTGTGAATTGCATTTTCTTCTGCCAGAAAATAACCTTGTGTTTAATGCACTTGAGGTTGGGTAAAAAAAATATCTTCAAACAGATTTCATTAATTCAGGCAAGAGAAAGTTAATATCCCATGACACAGCCTATTTGTTTGTAGGGGTGTTAAATGCATCATTTCCCTAATAAACTAAACCACCAGAGGAATGTCTAGAAGCTGGTGTTCCTTCCCTCAACCCATAAAATAGCAGCAGTGTCTGCCAGGTGAACTCTGAGGAAAAGCAGTCAGTGGATCACACCCTGATAAGCCTTTCTGAGTGAGGTAAACAGACTGATATCTTGATAACAGGAAGAAAATAATCTATTGGGAATCTTTTGCATTGTCTCTTCTGCAGGACCAAGAAGCACAGTCCATTTATGGTCCCCTCAAAAGAAAGAGCCTGTTCTACCAGTGCATTACCTGCATTACAGTTTGAGCATTCAGAATCCCTGCATTTCCATGTTTAGAGGGATTGCTTGAGAAATATGGTTTTCATCTTGCTGATCTTTATGGAGTTTCAACTTATCATCTAATCAATGCTATAAAGAAAACAAAACAAAACCAGCCATCTGAACAGCACAGATATATAGCATGACAAATTCAGCCAGAAAAAAAGGCTGGCACAGATACAGCTGATAGCATTTGCAGAAAACAATACTCACTGACTTGTGTTATGGGGATGTACCCTCTCACCTTTACACACCCCAAAATAAAACAGATTAGGTTCTTACTCCACAAAATGCCCAGTTTAAGAAACACCTCCCTTCCTGCATGCCACAGATCAATTCACTTCTGAGCTATCATCACTGCCCAAGAGGAATTAGAAAGCCTGAAAAGAATTCAAAGGTTTCCCAGCTCCTCCTATTTGTACATTTAATTCCCTGAGGACTCTCTATTAGCTATCTGGCATGGAAAGTCAAACATGTTTGTTGGAAACAAAAAACCTTATAAACCAAAAGCCTTGCAGACTGTACACTTCCCAACTGTTCTTCAAAACCACTGCCCTTGGCCCCTTTAATCTGACCAGCACATCCTCCTGAAGGGAAGATCACTGTCCTTCAGAAAGCTGAATAAATGTAAGATGAAAGCTAAAGATTTTTGACATGTCAACACACATTTGAAACATATAATTAGCAAGACAATTGCCTAATGGATCAGCATGAATGTTAACATTGTGACTGAGAAAGATCTCTGCATACATCAGATATATGGAAAACCTCAAGCTATCTGTTTCATACATCTTATTTAGGGATACACAGATATAAAAAACATTGGCCTTCTTATGGTCTTATGCAGTCCCTTCTAATGAATAAAGAAGCAACCTAGACCCTTGGATTTTACTGAACAACAGCTGAAATACAAATCCAGCTGCCTAGCCAACTCTCAATTATTTTAAAGATGTATGTATCACTGCAAACGCCTATAAATATCAAAATAATCTGCTCTTAGATGTTCTTACATCACCTTGAGTAGAAGACTGGTCTCAAAGAAACAAATAATTTTCTCTTAGGTAAGATTAGACTCAGAAACTACTCAGATTCAGACAGTGGAATGGGCATATTACTCAAAAATGAAGGGATTTTCACCCACAATATTATTACATTCCACATGTCCTGACTTCTGGACCAATGTGTACAACAGTAATCTGTAAGTTTTTACAGAGCTGGACTTGGAGGGTTTACAAATGAAACAACAGAAAGCCATGTAAAAAAAAATAAAATAAAAAAAATAAAATGAAGTAAAATTAAAACAAAAAAACAAAACAAAACAAACAAAAAAAAACAACAACAACAAAAAAAAATAATGATAAACTAACGATTTTCACTAAAATGCACAAATGGCATGATATTCAAGAGAATAATGAATTTTCCTTTTCCCTCTTTGCAAGGTACTTTACTGAACCAAGGGGTTCTGGTATCTCATGATTGCAGGGACTGGACAGATGCTTGCATACACATGCTGAACAAACATTTTGGTTTTAAAATTTGTATTTATACATGCTTTATGAACACTAGCTGTGATCTGCATCTAATCTTTTGCTGTATTTGTTCTCCTTTCACCTACATGACAATCAAAAGAATAAATTTATCAATGGTGTTGTAAACCACTAGATATTCTGAAAGGAGTGAATTATTCAGCTGAATCCTAACATAGTTGCCCATGGAAAGTGTTTGACAGAACTGTATGATCTGCAGGGCAGCAATCCAACTTTTAATACTGCTGTGTTACCCAAGCCATAAATATTTTTCTGACACTGTCAGGTTTAACATTCAGCTCTGCTATAATTTCTAACCTAAACCATGAACAGTTTAAAGGATTTGTAGTCTCTTAACATTTCATCTGCTGTAATTATAGTTGTTTTAATGTGCTATATCTGTTTCTGCAATACAGTAGGGTTCTTGTTCTCTGGAAAAAAAATTAAAATGAAATTCTCACTCAACAAAAATCTAATGTACTTCAAAGCACAAATCAAAATTGCTACATAAATGAAGTAAATATTAATTATGAAACTGCTGGCTCAAACAGAGGAGGACAATCACAACTTGGGAAAAAACAGGTCAGCTTCATGATTATTTCAATAACCACTATTTACCTGACTACTACAACCTGTATACTACTGTATAAAAAAAAAAAAAAAGGCAATTAAACAGGAAGAAATGCATCAGACCAACAAGCTTAATTGAAAGTGAGGAGATGGAAAAATCTAATTAACTTTGCAAACTAGTTTTGCCTTTGTCAATTACCTTAATTGTGCTATTGGAGTACAGGTTATGATCCTCACTAAAATTTGAATCACAAGAACATGTCTGAAATCTCTGCAAGAGAAACTGCCTCTGAATGCTTCTTAATTATGGCAGCACACAACATGAGGCAGCATCACATCTGTTGGGACACATTGTTTGTAGGGTTGAAACATCTCAAACTTTTATCTACCTACTCAACTGCTGCTCATATTTTAAAGTTGGGATGGCACAATAGTCTTTTAACGCAATAATTATAAATGGGAGTTTAGCACTTCTCGAACCCTGGATTTTTTACCAAAGAATCATCTTATTTCACAGAGAATTCCCACTGAAAGCTCAGAATATCCAGGGAGAAGGAACCAGCACTGTTGCAGCAGTGGCTGCCTGAGGGCCAGCAAGAACAGATCAGAACAGATCAGACTTTTGCTGCCACTACAATTTCATGGCTGCAGCTTCAGCTGGTGCTGACTATGGATGATTTTCTGATGGAGAACTCAAGTTTACACTCTGAAGTTCATATTGATAACATACTAGGAAAAAAATAAAAGTTGGAGAATGAGAAAAGGACCTGGAGCTTCCCAGGGATTTCCCCTTGAGGGCTGTGAGTGCTTCCTTTAATCCAGCCAAGGAGAGCAACTTCTTTCACCTCCATCATTTCAGCAGGATCCTGACCCTGCCTCCTGCTCACCCCACTCTTTTGTGGGGTAGGGAGAAAACAGAAGGAAAGCAAGAAGACTCGTGGAATGAATGAGACAATGGCAGGTTAATAGGGAAAAGCAAAAGCTGTGTGTGCAAATACAGCCAAATCCCCTGCTCCCCATCAGAGGCAGATGTTCAGCACCTCCCAGGCAAGCAGAGACTCAGAGCACACTAATGGCTGTTAGGAAAAGAAACACTTTAACCCTGAATGTCCCTTTTTCCTCCTGCCCTGACCTTTTATGTCTGAGCACACCAAGGATGGGATGGAATAGGATGGGATATCCCCTTGGTGAGCCAGGTCCTGCTGTCCTGTGTCTCCTCCCAACCTCTTGCCCAGTCCCAGCCTTCCAGTCTCTGTGGGACTGGATAAAGCCAAGGGTTTGCACTAAACAACACCAAAAATCACTGTTTTACCAACACTGGTTTAGCCACAAATGCAAAGCACAGCACCATATGGGCTGCTCTGAAGAAAGCTACTTGTCCCACTACAAATTTAATGGAAAACATAGTCATTCTACCCAAAAAAGCCACATATATATGAAAACAAGGCAAAAAATCAGCTTGAAATATTGCAACTTTCTGTGATACAAACATCCTGAACCAAGCCACCCATGAGACAAAAATATTCCTTAGATCTCTTAATGCCTTTCAGACCTCTATCACAGCCTATAAACCTACTGCCTGGAAGAGAAGTTGAGATTAATTCCAAAGCTTTTCTGACAATCCTTCTATTTTAAAAAAGTGAAATTATCTAAACTATTCTTTTTATTAAAATAAAATAGATTCTATCAGTAAAACAATGACAGCAAACAATGCAATTCAGAACAAAAGATAAAGTAAGCAGTTGGAAATGTAAATAAAATTCTGAGAGAAAATAACAGCAAACAATTTTGGAAATTAGTTTCAGTTACATATTCCTCATTCTCATTGTCAAAACAATATCTTCCATTCTTTGACAAATACATACTTTTATTCAATGTTGCTGTCTCCCATCACAACACTTCCAAGCAATAAAACAAACTCTGCACGCCTTAAAATGAAAACTCAGTGTTCTGTTACTAAAATCAGCCTTGACAGCAAAACAGTTGCAGCAGATCCATTGCCTTTGCATTAAAAAAAAAAAAAAAAGAAAAAGTGTGGTTTGGTTTTGTTTTTTTTTTTTTTTTGTTTTTTTTTTTGTTTTTTTTCCTGCTTATTCCTTTAAGAACTTAATCTGAAAATTATTAAGTGAAATGTCCTCCTTCTAAGTGTACAAATTCTCTCAGCTTGAAGTCCCAGCTATCAGGCCCCTGAATTGAGCATTGGATGGGACATCAGAGAGATCAGCTTAATCCCTCCCCTATCTCAGCACACATCATTTAAATCCCATTCACAGAGCTATCAACCATCAGCTCTGCCTGTCAAGGATTCCTGCTGCTCTCGAGATCTGCCTCCTCCAGCAGCACATTCCAGCTGGAGGTGAGGGAATTGTGCTTCCCTGTGTGCCAGGGCTGCCCTGGAGGTGACACCCTGTGACAATCCCCAATGGTGGGGACACTCTCCAGCCGGAGGGGAAAAAGGTTTCCTTATCAGCAGATGCAGGAAAAAACAAAATGTACCAAACAGCAGGTTGAGCCCACAGGAGGAAAGGAGTCAGTGCAGTGCAGTTCCTGAGAGCTCAAGAAAAAGTAGAAAAAAAGGTTTTGATAAAAAATACACAGCAGTTCATTTAATAGTCTATACAAGTTGGAAAGCCCAAGAGTAATGTTTAAAGCTACCCAAGTCCCCTAGAGTAAGGAAAATTTTATGGATTAAATACTTAATCCAAAAGAGAAATAGATCAGCTGCCATGCCCCAACCTTGCAGCCTGAGGCAAAAATACTCAATATATTAAATTGCTATATAAACAACCCATGTCTGAAAATAAAGTGCCCTAAAAACTAAAAGAAAAAAAAAAAAGTCCATTGAAAAAAGCATCAAATTTTTTTTAACTTTGCTGGAGTGTACTCTGCAATGTAGACTGCATGAGAAAACCATTTGGCTCTCAGATATACAAACACAAGGAAGATTCCATTTGCTTCAATCAGTGTTTCATACCTAGTATTTAAGAGCAGAACTGGGCTCTCTATCAGCAGTTCTGCAATACTCCATACTGTAATATCACTAGGCTTATCTCTCTAGTCTTCTGTTTAATTAAATTGTACTTTTTTTTAAGATATTGGCACGGCAGTTCCAGGGGGGAAAAAAAAAATAGCATCTTTTACTCTACTCTGAATTTGTTTTAAACATCTTGCTTTTCAATAAAGCTACCTCCAAAAAGTGCAGATTTTAGGTACTTCAATGGGATTACAGCTTGCCTGCTAATTCTGCCATTAAATTAATTCTGAGAAGCTCTCCACTGCAGTTACTTCAGTAACAAATAAGACTCAAGTATAAAAGATGCATTAAAACGTGTCTTGGTCCCAATGTAAATGCAGAGAGCATTACAGCCATGTAATCTCAAGGAGAAAACAGACAAGGAAGATTCTAATAACTGCATACTTGAAAAAACAGACATAGTTTTGGTCTCATGAAACTAAAACTATAATATTTTGTATTTGATTTATGTAGCTAGAGGGGTGTTTATTAGAGCATTTTCTGTTATATTTTGATTATTTATTTTTCCTTCAGAAACTCAAAGTTCAACAAGGTAAAAGAACAAACTGTATGGTACCGGCCCCACAGAGAGGAAAAACAGAAATTAATCAAAGGCAAATACCCCACAGCCAGCAGGCGGCAGAGATGAAAACTGAATTTTCACACTGTCAAGATGAGTTGCTGTCACTTTCAACCTTGCCTGCATTGTTACAGCACATGCATCAATTAGATAACTTATTCCACTGCAGAACCACATGCACAGGTTTCACATTTTAATAACTGTGTGAGAACACTGAGGCACTCCATGAAGGAAGAAGAGCACTGGCAATGCAAATCCAGGTTATCTGGGTCACCTGCATCCCAAGCAACTTCCCACAGCTGCTCACAACACTTTTACTCCACAGATGGAAAGGGATGAAGCCTTTGCTCCTCCAGCATCACTTCACTCAGGTATTGGTGCTGGGGAGCTGCAGGTGAGCAGCACAAGCCGCGATCCTCTCTGTGCTGCCCTGGCACCGAGCAGTGGGATGCATGCAGAGGAGAGGCATTTCCCTCCCCCATCATTTAAACTGCATAAACTGTAATTTTAGTAAATCAAGCAAAGAGCTAATCAAGTTTTGATTTGCTAATTACTTCTCAATTTGATTAGAGCTGGCAGCTAATCATCCCTGGAAACGTAAAGTCAATCTTTCACTCACATTTGCAAATGGGGGCTTTAGTGTAAAGAAACTGATATTGTGCATTGCATCCTCATAATTAATTTTTTCATATTTCAGTGCTTTTAACAACAATCCTAATTTTCATTATTGTGGCAACACTCTGAATAAAAACTCCATAGAATTGTATGTGGCCTGACAGGGAATGAAACATTGATAGAAGTTCTGGTACTACTAACATTAAAGTTCATGGAGTATGTAATGTTACATTAAACAAATACAATGCAATTAAAAAATATAAGTACTCATAGAAAGAAAAAAAAATGGAAAAGTATGAACAAAGCAACACAGAATTTTAACAATCAGAATTTTCAGGGTAAACTTGTAGAAGTGGCACTTCATCCCATGAGGAAAAAAAAAAGGAAATTACATTATGTAGGATAAAGTTCAAGCAGAATCATGAAATTCAGACTATTTTTTTTTCTGAAATAAAAGAGAAATAGGAAAGAGAATGAAGTTATTCTCTATTTTATTTCTGTGAAGTTCTTAGTATGCAGTATCTACCTGTATTTTCCTTTATCTGATTCAAGAGCAGCCTTCTAGACCCACCAACTCTCTGCTGCTCCTCACTGCCTGGCTCCTGCAGATCCCTCCTACATGAGTTTCACTAAGAGATGGAAAGCTAATGCCCTGAAAAATATATCAATACAGCTACCACAGCAGCAATTTCTGACCAGAGTCAAATCCAAGCATGCTTTGGTAGACAAAACTCAGATTAGGCATATCCCTGCAAAATCCCTTCCCTACAAAAGAATCACAGAATCAGCTGGGTTGGAAAAGACCTTTGAGACCAAGTCCAACCTATCACCTAGCATCTCATCAGCTAAACCATGGCACTGAGTGCCACATGCAGTCTGTTTTGAAACACATCCAGGGATGCTGACTCCGCCACCTCCCTGGGCAGATGATTCCAGTGCCCAATCACTCTTCCAGTGAAGAATCCTTTCCTGGCGTCTAACCTTAACTCTCCCTGCTGCAGTTTAAGGCCATAATATATCCGTGTTTCCTTGTTTATGTTTCCTCTGGCTTACATTTGATGCACCCACCAGACTGACATTATTCCAGCCATCCTTTTTATTCAAGGATTATCACTCCAGATCCCCATCTCCCCCCAGCCATGCATTTTATGCAACTCCTTGTGCAGTGCAGAGTCCCTCCAATTCTAACACAACACATGGGGAGAGCACAAGCAAGGGAGCAGCAGCAGCAGGGGATAAACAGCAGCTTAAAATCATTTGGGAGGCATTGCAGAGAAGGAAAGAAATCATGCTCAGTGAAGTGAGATCCTGAAGCACAACTTGCCTCCTTCCTTTCCAGCTCCACCCTTCCAGACCTGCAGAACCACAGCAGTGGGAAAGGACAAAGAGGTACAAGATGGCACTGCTGCAGCTCCCTCAGATAGGGAAAGGGGCACACCAAGAGTCATTTACACCTGATTTACTAAAAAAAGTATGGTCCAAATACCCTGCTGTGGTCTAAACACCCATGAGATACTGGGACATGAAAAAGGAGTCAGAAACAACTGAGGCGTAGTCTTAAATAAAGTGCAGCTTAAATCAGTAAAATAAATGGGTTGATTTTAGAGAAAATGCATTTCAAAGAAAAAACATACTCAGAGCCTGTCAAAAACATTTTACTTGGAGCTTTTCCTACAAAACACTTATATTTTTTTCTCTTACCATTACTTCTAATTTTTAAACATCTTTGCTTTGTATTATAGACTTTTGAAAGATGTCATTAAGCCCAAAAAAATTACTATGATTCTTTGCAAAGAAATTTTAAATACTTCATTTATAAATTGTTTGATGAAGAAATTCAAATCGTGAGGCTTTGTTACAAACTCAAATGATTTTTTTCAGCTCCCCCCTGAAATAAATTATCCAGCCAGCTGCAACTAGCAAACAAAAATAGCTGGGATGGAACAAGTGTCTCTTCTGTCTATAATCTTTCTTTGTCTCTATAAAAATTTCCTAAAATTTGCTGATTTAATTGAATTGCTATTAATTCTTTGGGTTTTTTCCTCTCATCTACCCATTCTGATTTTCAGTTGAATGCTGGAATGTTACAAGTGGAAGGGTTTTGACAGAGGAAGGTAAATACTAAAGACAATAACAGCGCCACCAAATCTTTGGTGTCACGGATTTTCAATTTTGAGTAGCACCCTTGCTCTGGAGTCTCTCATTACAAAAATGACTGATTACTCATAACCATTATTACTGTCAAAAGTTTTACAAATTCATCATCAGTATAATAATTATAGAAAAAAAAAAATTGCAGCTTCAGCAATACAGCATTTGTTATATCTTAATAAAAATGAAAATCTAAAAGGTGAGGAAATCTCTATTCTCTTTATCAGCTGCCATGAAATCATGGAAGCACATTCTGCCTGTCTGTTCTTTAATTTTCCTCTGTAAAATAGTTTTGCATAAAATGTATTCTTAATTTTCCTGAAGTTGAATTTGGGACAAGAAACTATTAAAGGAAACTCTGAAACATTACAAAACATGGAAATACAGACTTTGTGACATTTGATATACCCTATATTATATTCTACAACAAAAAACAAACTATATCCCAGTTTCAAGTGCAAGCAACAATGGATTAAACATTTGCCCCCTGATACAATATTAGAGGTGTTGTCCATTACAGAGTATTGAATATGACACTTATTTTTAATCAAGTGCATGCTTCCTATGTAAAGTTCAGAACAGAAATACCAGAAGCTTTCCAAAACATCCTTAAAAACACAAAATTAAATGACTTTGGAACCAATACCTAATCTTTAATTTTGCTGTTATCACAGGCACAGTCTAAACTTGGCTATTTGTGATTTTGGCAGTTATTTCAAAAGCACAGTCAGAAAATTATTAAGGCATTTCAATGGAATGCACATGAGAAAGCACCACTTAGTTTTGCCAGCAGTGCTTTTCAAGAAATATTATTCCCATAAACTCCTTTGCTGTGATTCCATTGATGAAACATTCTGCATTCACCTTAACTCCCAGGTCTAGGCCAACTAATGAAAAAATATGTCTTTTCACATTTAATTTATAGTATAAATTAGATGTACACTTTCAAGTATAACTTAAAAACTTTTTTCTTACTAAAATAAAACTTGCACAAGAAATAAATTTTCCAGAGGGAGACACAGTTTTCAAAGCACTTGAAACATACAGTTGAGATGATATCTATTACACCAGCTACTTTTTCAAACATCAAGGAAATAAAACTAAAGATTGTATCTGTCTGAAATTAGAACACAAGCACTCTTGTCCATCAAAGAGGAAAACAACTCTACAATTCAGTTTGAATATTAAGTGATCAAGTGCCAAGCATCAGTGGTTTAACTCAATCCATCTATTTGGTCTCTGCAGCTTTAGTCCTTCTTTACAAGAAATGAATGTGTTCTGGAAAAGAAGGACGTATTCAATAAAGAAACTTAAAAAAGACTAAACAAGAAAATCTGGTATCAAACCAGAAAACCAGTAAAAGATGAGGCTTATGCTTTTTTTCTTGTAGAAAGCCAGAATACAACAGAAAAGCATGGGTTGTGTTTTTTGGGGAAACAAATTTTGCCAGCTGATTCAATTTATTTGTTGAGAAAAACAGTTCTCTCAAGTCTTTGTTCTAGCCATTGCTCCAATAATTGCCTCTGCCAGTTCACATAACAAATCACTGGAATGATTTGTGTCTATAATTTAATACAAAAATCATGACTTAAATGAAGTGAGGAATCAGGGTGTTGACAAGCTTACTTGTGAAGAACAAAGAAATTATGCCAAGGCAAGATATGAACTTCAGACCCTTCATCATGAATTATACATCAGATCTCATAGGAAATTTACAAGTAATGAAGCTTGATATCATTCCCTTACCTTCAAATGAATACTCCACTTATTAGCAACCAAACTGTAGTGACTAGAAGTTTGGTGAAAATTTAGTTTTTATGCATCTGTGATCATAAAAATCATGGTGGAACTGTTTTTAATGTTACTGCACATTTGTTGATACTTTTGTTGGATGAATATTTCTAGTGGTTCTTAGAGTTCACCTGGATTTAAAAGAAAATCAAATTCTTCAGTGCCTCAGGTACTTTCTCACATTACTCTCCATTAAACACTTGCACATCCTTTGAGGCAAAGTGACTTGTTCCATTTTTAAAATTGAAATCCTTGTTTCCCAAGGAATATTTTCCAAATCCTAAGTTAGTTAAAAACGAATTTCCTGTTAACAGCCTAAACTAATCAAATGGAAGCTTTCTAGTTTAAGAAATACATTGGTAATATACAGTCAGAGGCATGCAAAAATTCATACAAAGCTTCTAAACCTAATCTCTAATATTTCCCTTCAGGAGCTAGGAGGAAAAACCAGAGCATAAAGTTGAAAAATATTAGGAAGACACAAAAAAATTATTTTTTCCAATGGCAATCAGATTGGTAATGATGAAGTTATGAGCAAGATTTGAACAGAGGTAAATTAACAATCCTTACAACTTTTACTGGGTTGTGGGTTTTTGTTCCACATGGGGCAATTCTACTCAGAAATCACAGGTTCAATGTAGCAGGAAATTAGGGAAAAAATTCTAAATGCTTTTACTTGTAGTGAATCAGTTTTTTTCCAATAAAATCTCATTTTGTTCTTGTTTACCTGTTCTGTAGTGTGGCAGAACATGATGCTGCGATATTGAAAGCAAGCTAAAGATCTCCTCCTCAAGCAGATCTTCTCCTCCTTTCCAAATTAATTTTTTAACACACTTGTTAGCACAGTAAGTCACCCAGCTCTTAGCAGCTGTATAAATTGCTTGCTCACATCCATGTTAATCTCTCAAGTATCTAGCAAGATGCCTCATGTCAAAACAATCTGATCGTGTAATTAAGTCCTGATCAAAAATATTATCGGAAATCACCACAAATATTTTAACTTCACGGAAATATCACATCTTCGCTTTTCATTTAACAGAACATGAAGGTCTGAGTAATCATACTACAGCAAAATAATTGTCCTAATTAACATCTGTGAAGATACTCTGAGCTGAAACCTGCTGTAATTATTCCTCTGTATATGAAATATGTAAACAATTTTTTGAGACATAAAGTAAGAGAATGGAAAGGTTTCCTCATTCTGCAGCTAGCGGCACCAAATCAGAAGCTGTAAAAATTTCTGCTTTGGTGATTTTTGTCTGCAAGAATGCAGAAGTTTTAAGTGAAGCTCACCCAAGCTAAACATACGTGAAAACACAATAGACACGAGCTACTTCAGGGAGAACACAGATTATGAATTACAAATAGGTTATAAATGGACAAAAAGTAAAAAAATAACTACATAAAAGATGCAAACTGAAATCTCATCTTAATAGCAAATATCAGTAAAAAACATCTGTTACAATCTATCCTGCTAAATCCCACAGATATCTATACTTTCAGTGGGAAGGTATGTAATTGCCTTCATAAAATGTAACATGAATATCAACTCAATATTACAATGCTGTCAAAAATACCCCGTATTATTTCCCTTTACATTAGGAATATGCAACTGAAATAAAACCTGCCACATTCGAATAATGATTTATGATATCAGTGCTTTCTTCCTGACTAATAATGCAAATAGAACATTTAAAAATCTGACTAACATGACACAAAAGTTGTCATGGGAAAAAAAAACAAAAACCTATGCAAATATTGCTAAGCATATCCTTTATTTTATTTTGCTAAAACTGGGATATTACCATTATTTCTTCCCATTTTTTTCCTTTTAGTTCTGTTTTGGGTGGGTTTGAGGCTGTTTGCTTGTTTTCTTGTTTAAGAAGCAAAGATGTTTTAGGGCAGTGTGTGGAGGGTCAGATGCTAAACCTGTCATTCCAGGAACACAGCATGTGGTGTGGTCTCAGTAAAGCTACTCTCACTTATCAAGAAGGATTTGAAAGACAGGTGAAATCTAATTTCTTAGTTCATCATTCAACTATTTATATTTTTCACTAATTTGTCTCTCTGGTTGCATAAGTTGGTACAAATTATGCAATGTAAAACTGCCATGGTGGTGTAATAGTTTATAAAGAACATAGAGTATATCGGCCAAAATTCAAAGCTGCTTTTCTTCTTCCAAATGTTTGAAAACAATACATGTCTCAGGAGAAAATGTTCCTATATGCCGATATAGCTTCACATATGACACTGGTGTTCATATATTTTAGAAAATTTGGAGTTAAAGGATGCAAGAACTTTCTTTTTATTTTTATTTTTTTTTATGACCTCATTGTCCTTTGCTCAGCACTTCAGACAAAAAACCCCAGCAAGACAACTGATAAATCATCACATCCAAATAAAGGGTTTACTACCCATGCTACTTCTACAGACATTGTTTTTGAGGCTGGATAAATTGTTAAAATCACAACAGAGGAATGGGGTACCAAAAACCCTGAAATACATTATTATGAGAGTCTGGTTTATTTGTGCTGAAATGTTGTCTAGAAATTAAAACAAAAAAGAAAATTTTATAAAACACATGGGCAGGTCATCATAAAAACAAAGTAGTTTTAAAAGTTCTGCCATCAATTCTCCTTATTCAACATAATTTCAAGATGTTTAAAACACTGAAATGCTTATTTTACTGTACATAGAAGTAGCATCTGTTACTTCACAAGTATGAGAAGAAAGAAATCCAGGATGGAACAAGAGCTGAGAAAATGAAAGATGATTACCCTTCATGGGTGACATATTTGATTTATTCCACTGAGATTAATTTCCTTTGATCATAAATTATCCTGTTTAAATCAATATTTTGAGTACTAAGTACAGGAGGGGACACGTGGGGACACCTACTAAGAGAGCTGGCATGAGATACAACTCTCAGTGAATGACATGAATGACTTTGTTTATCTTTATTTCATTGGGTGAGTTGTTACCTTGATATAATCTGATCTCTTCTACTGTTTCTGACCTCTTCTTCCCAACAGCACGCATGTAACAGGCATTACAGAGAATGATTTTGCAAGAATCCTGTTTTGTTGACTTGTTGAATCTTTTTTTGCCATTATAGAAGTCTCAGGTCAACATTATCAAAGCAAATATATGAAAATACAGTTTTAAAAAGAAGGTTTTCAGATCCTTCCTCTCCATTCAGAGAAACAAAAACAAATATACTCAGCTTTAAATCTGCCTCTGTCCTGCAACAGAAATGTATTACAAATTACACATGACAGCTGAACACCCTAAAGAATCTCTCTGGGTGCATGACAGCTGAGTTACATATTAGCCAAATATGATAGAATTAATTGTCACTTCGCATTACTTTCAATGAAACTGATGAATCGATTAAATTAAACAAAAATGCAAAATCTCAGTGAAGTTTTCATTTACATTGACCAAAAGCAGAAATGCAATGCTGATAATGTTAGTCTGCTCTTTATTTTTTTCTTTTAGTATTGGTTCTTCTAAGCAAAACTTCACCAGTAATTCATTTTGCACAGGATGTGTGCATGTTCATTCTGTAAGAACACACACTATACAGTTAAAAATGAAAATATTATCTCATTGCTATGTCACCCTAACAAAGCAGCAAATCCCTACAAGGCAAGGGAAAACCACAGCCTGAAGATCAACAGGGATTCTGAAGTAATCAAAGAATTTCTTGGTTACTTCAGCTCTAAGAGAATCTTCAGTGGAGAGGTTTACCTGAAGTTTATCAAAAGCATGTGCTGTAAAAGAAGAAAAGCAGGTGCCAGATTTTGCCAACTCATTAGAGAAATGTACACTAAAACATGATTTGGAGCTAAAAGTACTGAGACTGATTTAGAACTTTATATTTCTTCTATAAAACACAAAGACACACTTTGAAAAATTATAAAGCAGCATGCAAAAATGTTCTAATTACCCTAAGAGTGAAAGGAAAAGGCATTATTGAGTGTATTTTGTAATTTTTTTTTTGCCATTGTATATTTCTTACCGTTGAAATAATGACAGCCACACAGAAAAATTCTTTTCAGGCCCTTACAAACTATTTGAGAACTTTCGTTAGCAAATACCTGTAGATAACACAAATGACATGAAGAAATAGAATCCATGAAAGCTCTGAAAGCCCTCCCTATGCTTCCCCATGTTCTTCATGGGTTTTTGTGTCCTGAAAACACTTAAGCTGGTACTGACACAAAATTCTTAAGTGGAAAAATATAATAATAACAATAAAATGTGAAATACATGATTTTTGTCATAAATAAGATAACTTATTCACTCTAAACAGAACTTTTAGACTTGAGCAGAGACACTAAGAAATCTCCCAACCTTTCTTAAATGCCTCCTTAATCATGTTTATTTGAGGTTTCAGTAAGAAATAATGGCTAATTAGATTGCACATAAATACATTTCTTAAATTAACAATCTGTACTATTTACTAGCTCTCCAGAAATACAAATAGAAATGTAAGCATCAGTGTCAACAATACTGTCACAAAATGGGAAGTTCTACCAGAGACCCAGAAAGAGTCTGAACTTGTTTTGTTATTTCCATACACTTTCCAAAATGGCCAGACAGGAGCTAATTTTAACTGCTTAGATATGCAACAGCTGGATAGGTCACGCTGCCTTCTGACTAGCAATAAATCACTGATTTTGGTCTTGTCCCCATTATACTGAAAGCCTGAATGAAGATTCTGATCTGGAAATGAATTCAAAAGAGAAATCTGGCTCAGTGGCACATCAAGTACACATACATATGAGGAAAACGTTTATAAGAAATTATATTTCTTTAATGAGGCTCCTAGAATTTGGAATTTTACTAGAATTAGTTTTACACAGAATTGGCATCTGTATATAGAAAAAGAACAACACCCAACACTACCTTCAAAGAAATACGTTCAGACAAAATGCTTTACAGACAGAAGAAAAGCAAAATAACTACAGCAATTGAAATTGGTAAAAGAAAAAAATAGGCAAGATATTTGTGGATAAATATCCGTGCTACACATAGAGTACACTTTTAATCAGGCAGTTAAAGTTTGGAATTGAGCATACTGCAACTAGCATTTCTTCAACAAGAAATGTCAAATTCAATAGGCTGGAACTTGCACCAGTCATGACAAAATTACTGAATCTGATCTGGATGCTCAAGGTAGGGGTCAGCCTTAAATATTCTTTATTCATGCCTTGCTGACTGTCCACTACCATGTGCAAAACATGCACAAAACTCTTAAATTTTGTCATCTTTTGACCCACACAGATATTAATTCTATGTGGTATTCCTTGAAGAACACATTATCTAAACTCAAACGTAAACCTACATAGGAAAAAGCTTTCAAATTACACATGCATCAAAATGTATGATTTTCAAAAAAAAGGTAAAGCAAACCTCTTTTTGAGTGCGTGTGTGCATCTCAAAATATTTGTTTTTTGGACTCAAAGGTTCCTGATACACAAATAGTTGTGAGAACAGTTGTTCAATTCTTTGCTCTTTCTCTGTTGGAGGGCACAAAGAGATGGCCCTGGTTTGCAATAAAAATTCCCTTTTGACTGTCTCAAAGACATGAGAAGGAAAATCCATTTATAAAAGAACTAAAGCAATCAAAGAGATGATTTCAACGCACTGCACAATCTCTCTTCCTGAATGTTCTTGACAACCAATATAAAGGTTCCATGTTTATGTAGGGGGGGTTAAGATAAGTAAACACTTAAGGCACATCCAACTCTTACTTGTTGTGATTCAGGAAGAGCATCCATGTTTGGAAAAAAATAAGACCAACAGACTTAGACCAAATGCCAGTAACATTTGTTG
>JAHXMQ010012338.1:1527335-1545349 GCA_020466415.1 Ammodramus savannarum pratensis | reverse complement strand
TTGTGGGTTGTTTTTTCCCCCCAGTCTGAGTTATCCACATCACATTAGAATTCCTTTTGTGTTTCAATTGCTCCATGGTGTGCTTATTTCTCACCTTGTTGTTTACAGCACAGGAAAAGCTGAGGCAGGTGTTGCACAGAAGGCTGACACTCTGTCAGCCATAAGCTGCTCTCTGGTCAGCAGCTGCTTTTATATATGCATGAGGTGAAGTATTACTGTTAGAAGAGCTTTCCGAAGAGATTCAGAAGTAAATTAAAGAAGCTACCCAGCTGGTGATTTTAATGAATAGGTAAAAATAATGAGAAAAGAAGAAAAAAAAAAAATAATCATCAGACACAGAGCATGACTTCGGTGGAAGTATTTTCTTAAGCACAAAAAGTAAGCATTTTTTAAGGTTAAAAAAAAAACTGGTGTCCAGCATGAGCTTAAAAGTAATTTACTGCTCCTGTGATCTAAAACAGAACACACTGTAATGCTCTGTCATAGTTTACATCCATACTGGGGTGGAATAATATTTAAAAAAAAAAAAAATTGCCCACATGCCTGCAGGTGATCGTTCTAGAATACAAAATATGTTCCACCAACAAATGGGTAGAATGAAATTTATCAGAAATTTAATTAAAACAAGTCAAATGTGCGAAATTAAAAAGAAGAAATACAAAATCTGTCCAAGCGCCCCTTCAACAAATTAAAAAAAAAAAAAAAAAAGGAAGTGAGTTCTATTTTTTATTATTTCGTGTGTAAGAACAGCATGGGCTATTTTTTACAATGGGCCATTTTTTAGAATTCTTCAGAATTCTAAATGCAGCTAAGCAAGCCCACTTCCCTATGTGAGGCCACACAAAAATAGTCCTTAAGTGTCCCAGTATGAGGAAGATACTGAAATGATCATCAGTGTGGGACCACCATGCTAATCCTGAGCTGATGAGATACTGGGCAAGGCACTTGGATTTCATGGCATTGAGAGGTCCTTCCAATTTAAATTATAACTCTACCCTTCTCCTAAAAAAAAAAAAAACCCTCATAGAATTTTCCAGAGGGTTCTAATTCACTAAGGATTTAAACAAGTTTTGTTTCAAGACAAAAACTAACTGTATTCCTACAGAATTGTTTTTTCCTGCTAAATCTCCTTGCTCTGACATAGAAATTTCTTTGCCCACTGTAAGAGAGGTCCAACACATGCCCTAGTTAGGAGCTGATTTTCTACCTGGGATATTCATACTGACCAGTGAGGCAGCTTCTTTCCAACAAATAATGATACAAATAATGATTCTTTCACATAATAAAACAAAAAAATTCTTTTCACCTCAGCCATAGTCAGTACAATTTTTGTGCCTTTCATGGTATTCTGAGCAGCATTTTGAAGATATCTATCATTTTGTCAAACAATTATGACTCTTCTGACTCATGCATTCTCAGACTGTTTTAAAAACCAGCACCCATTCAAACCACATCACATTACATCACTAACTTAAAGAAAATAACTTTTCCATCATGAAGGAAGTGAAAGTCTCTAGGATTACCACAGGATTGAGCAAACACAAGGGAATCAGCTTACAGTAGATCCAAATGGAGAGCCATGGGGGAAATTCTGTGTTCTTTCTCTAGCACGCTATGCTGTTCCATAGATACATAACTTATATTTATATATATATATATATATATATTAAGTTTTACTAAAATATGTCCTTTATAGTTATATTTTTCCATTTTCCATCTATATGTGGCACTGTTACGTAACAGTCACTGGCTGGACAACAGATTATTTCTTTAGTATTTTGGAAATGCAAAAAACCCTTTTTCTTTGGAACTCATTTCCCTCAGGAAAGAGGGATGTTTTCTGAGAAAAAATAGAAAATATCTTTTTTGCTTTTAATGTTTGTCTTGCATTTCCATTGCTCCCTGTATTACTGGCACATTTGTCTGGATTTCCAATTTGAAGAAAATAATTTTCAGGAAAAAAATTAACATATACCCCCTCCAAACTTTTCAAGATGTTCCCTTATATCTGAGATGGCCATTTCAAGACTGAGAAGTGTTCATTGAAGTGGAGATGAAATCTTTTCAGACTCCTCCACCAGTCACAGAACAGCTTTGCTTTGCTTTCCCCACAAGAGGCAAAGGGAGACAGATAATTCATGTGGCAGCTGGTCTCCCTGTGGGCAGCGTGCTGTACAGACATTTTATCATCAGGCTAAATGAACGTATTTAATTTTCACATAATGAAAATTGCCAGTTCAGAAACAACCACTGTCTGTTATTATTTTATTTAATAAAACCCTTAAAAGAACAACAAAATAAGGAAAAATAAGGAGAAAGTCTGAGCACCCTATTTGAAAAAAAATTACAAACAAATTTTTAACACATCTCCATTTTCCTGATACATATTAGAGGCACGCATGATGATTCTAAAATTACCCTTTTTAGATACATTTATTATTATTAATCTGTATTTGCCTCTGCCTACAAGTTTCTCTAGGATTGTTTCCTAGTCCCTTGTTGCCATCCTCTGCAATCTGCAGAAATAAAAACTTTCCTAAACCAAGATGAAAGAATCTAGATTAAATGGACTAGAACAGCCATTGACTCTCCTTTTTTCCCTTCATGTAATTATAACTTTAAATGAAATTGCAGATTTTTAATTTTTTCCCTGTTTACAAGCTACTCTTCCATTTTTGAGGGCTGAACTTGAGGAGTAGGTCAGGTTAGTAATTACTATCTGCTATATTTTTGATATACTATTCATTTGCCAAAAGTTATTACTTGCTTAATAACAGTTTATACTTGCAACAGTTTTGTTGATTTTTAAGCTCATTGTGGATCTAACAATGCACAAATTCTGAGACCTGTGTACGGTAGCTGGGTTCAGCATAATGACAGCAAGGAAAAAAAAAAAAAAAACACAGGAGAATTAAATCTACAACTTCAAAACAACGTTCTGGATTCAAAATGCATTTGATACACATGATGAGGTGACTGACACTTGCAATTATATGAATATCTGCTGGCTACTAATATTTTAAGCTTTTTTCAAAAGAAAGAATAATAACTTTTATAGTGCTGTGGAAGTGATGATTAGTGAAAAACAGGAAACAACACTTGCTGGGAATGAAAAGGCTTTGATGTGTCAAAATTAAAAACTTTTAAATTTGCCACATTTTTGTTTTGATCCAAGTCAGCATATTAATATTGGTTATTGTAGCTGTTTTAAACCCACAGTATGTGCTATCCTAATAATGTCACACTTAATTTCCTTGATCCTATTGAAAAAATTATATAATAGGTCATTTGCTGAGAAAGCTCAAAATTTGTATACAGGGCCATATTTCTCTTGCCAGATTGCTTTTTAGTACCAAAGACACTTTTGATGCTACTTTTGTGCTTTTCCATTCTCTTTAAAGACTGGAGAACTACCAGGATCTTCTAATAGGATCTGATTAAGAATTCTTTGAGATACTTTTGTTGCTGAAATATATGTGGTTGTTCTTCTATTAACAGAGATCTATCCACTACAGATAATCTTAATTTAATTTCAACAGTACAAAATTTGGGTTGTGGCTGTTACAGACTACAGATTGAAGCAAACACTTGATCTCTGTGTTGATATTTGCTCCTTCTCATTCCACTGCCCACTCAAAATTCTCTGTCAACAAAATAAACAAGTAATTTCAAGCTGGGGTTGCCTGGTGAAGATGATTCAAGTCAGAAGATTCAAAGTGATAGTTTCTTTTTGAGCAATGAAATCATGCATCACAAATTGCAAATTCCCCTCCTAGAACAGCTCTTTAAATCATGTTTATTTTAGAATTAATGGAAAAGCACAATTTACTATTCGTTATTAAGAACTTTCAAATGCAGTGAGACTAGTAAATTTTGATTTCCAGTTCTAACTGCTTGCAATTTTTGTCTTCTCTCTCATTTTTTAATTTTGTTTTTTAAGGAGAGTTATTGAAACCCTCTTTATGTTATTGTTATGTAATCTTTATGCTGTTGTTGTGTTTGTATGCAGAACTTTACATACTATAAATGCATGTAAAACATGCAATTTATGGGTATTTTTTTGGAGTACAGAAGACTTTAGCAAAATCTCTCCTTTCCTGGAACTAGGTAGATGGAAAAAAAGATTAAGGCTTTCCCCATTATCATTATATGGAAGAGGTGGGTCAAAAAACAATCACAAACCAGTTATACTGAAGAGGACTTTTAAAAGATTATTCCTTTTGAACCACTACTGTTAGATAAACCTAACAGTAAATATCAGCTTATCTGTTCATAGTCATTATACATTTACAAATTTAGAACTTGAGTTATCTAAAAGCAATGATCACCTCAGAAGTTGCATTAAAAACAACATCAAGCATAACTATCCAACTAAAATGGAAACCATTTTTTACTTTCTAATTCAGCTCATCCCACTCAATTTTTGGTAATCTTTGTGCTGTTCTCAAAAGATTCAAATGAATGTTTTAACACCATGAACTACACAGGGTCCTATTGGCTTCTGCTGCACTGCAGGAGGATAACCAAGTTCTGCAGTAATGATCTGTACACAAAAAACTAAGCAAAGTAATTTCTCCCCCCCCAGAGAACCAAGATAAAAATAAAAAAAAAAAACACCTCTGGATTTAGACTTTCTGACTTTTAACTGTCAACAAGTTCTTAATAAAAAGAGCACAGAGCACACTCAGATGTATCATCTTTTTTATCTGGGGAAAAGGAAATGCATTTCTCATTAAAACAACCATCATCTCTAACATAACATTATTTAAAGTCATAAACAGTCAGTTTTAAGTCTTAGGTAATAAAATTGTTATAAAATTCATCAGTAATTTATTGCATCCTCTAAACATTAAGAATAAACATGGGGGCAGGGCTCACTCCCCCAGGAAATAATTTCTTTCTGTCCCTATGACTGCATTAGTCCCATTCTTTTACACTTCTTCTCAAGCTTCTACAGCCACAGCTTCCTGACTTTTTAAGATTTCCTTGCTGATGCTCAAGGAGCAGAGACAAGAGGTTTGAGGCAGAGATAACATGAAAAAGCAGTTCCAGGGGAGGAGAAGGGGAAAGGAACCCTTTGGGGTTAAGATATATTGTTAGCTGGAGCATTCAGAACAAGCCTTTTACTACTGTACCTTTGGTTAACTACGTATCATTTTCTTGGTTTTTTGCTGTTCTGCTATGAGGATCATCCTTCACACTAGTGATTTTAGGAAAGACTGTAGCCCACATGGATGAATACAGTGTCCCCTTTCAAACTTGACTCTTACAAGAGGTAAAAAATAAAAAAAAAGTTTACAGATCCTAACAATTTAATAAACTAAGATCCATCTCCCAGCAGATGATGTTGGATTTTTTGCATTTTAGATTTTTCTTGTTTACTTTATTTTATTTAAGCACTAAAACTTGGACTTTCTAAAACTTGTATGCATACACAACTAATATATACACACAACATTTATTCATATATATATATGCTAAACATTGCTAAGAATGCCAAAGACCAAAAAATTGCAAATGAAGAAAATGGATGTGATAGCTCTTTACACCTTCAAAGCAGTGACTTAATAAGAATGCCAAGGACTAATTTAACTACATTACATAACTAATTTTTTTTCCTTTGTTTAAATGAAGAAAGTTTTCCTTTGTTTAAATGCATAAAGGTATTTAAAACAGGCACTTTATAAATGGCTATCCCTCCTTGGAATGTAATTTCCACCATGCACATCTTCCACATCCTGTACAAGCAAGAGAACAGCCAGTGAGAAGCAACTAAGCACTGAGATACCAATAGGTTGCTGCTCACAAGATTTCCAATGCCTGAAGTTTCTCCATATGTTGCTAAATTATCTTATAATGAGGATATTAATTTTCTGAAATGTAAACTGGGTATTGCAGCAAAAATACCAAATTTTAAAGACTTATATTTCCAGAGGACTTATAGATCGTGCAAAGTTCGATCTTCCTCCTCCTCCTCCTCTTTTGCAGTTCTCATTTTCTCCCTCAAGAGCTGTCAAATAGCTGGCAGCTCATCCCATTCCCCAGCCTTGCAGCTCATAAAGCTGCTCCAATTCACAAGTGCAAAGAAAACCCAACACACTGACTCTGAGAAAGAAAAGTCAGTGGCTGTGTGACAGACACAATCATCTGTTTTCTCTATGATTTTCTTTTTTCCCCTGACTTCCATCATTCAGATAAAATGCCATCACCAATTTGGCATGCAGGTCTGAAGGCACATGTAGCAGTCAGAGATTTGCTGTGTGACCAGGGGAAAGGGTCAGAAAGGGAATCCAGCACTGAAATGCCAGCTCATCAAACAGCACTCTGTGGAAGCTGGGTCCCTCTGCCTCCTTTATTTCACAGAAGGTATAAATAAGTAAAATGTATTTAAAATAACTTTTTTCCATTTGAGTTCTCATCCAAAATTTCTCTCTCCCCTCTGCAACCTTTTCTTACTTTATATGCAGGTTTAATTACGGTGCAACTATTGGCACTCCCTCCACAATCTCAGTACAGCTGCAGTGGTATAAACAGCCCAGGTGTCAGAGGGCCTGACGAGATTTGGGGCAGGACTTGGCAAAGGAAATTAGAACCCCTAAATGGAAATTCTGCAAAACCACATTGCCTATTTGAGATCCCACCTAGATAGTTTCCAGCATACTGAGAGACTTGAATTACAAAAAAAAAAAAAAAATCCAGTAAATATTTAAATTATTTGTTCAATAATAGATCACTGACAGTCAGGCTCTTGCAAGACATCTGGTTATGTAGATACTATGCTGGTGCTCCTGAGAAAGATGATGTAAACTTTCAAGCATCAGTGAAACAAATTAACCAATCTTTTTCCCATCAACAATTACTATCTTTACCTTCTCCAACAGGAGCACACACTTATATGCATCAGCACAGAAAATAACTGTCAGTAAGAGACAAGAACTTCTACATGAACCAAATTCATTTTTCAGAACGCTCAAGTTTCACTCCCTCTAATTACTGAGAGTTCTTTGTGCCATTAGAGAGAACTATCAGCTGAAGACATGCATGTCTTACATGAAAGTGAAGGCTTTAGAGTATTAGTTACACTGACACCTGAAATGAATGCTGCTTCTAACAAGCCATCCCTGCACTTACATTTCATCTGTTATCCCCACTTTACTCCATCAGACAGGAGATGGAAGCGAGTGTGCTCAGGAGAAGTGAATTTATTTGCCACTCAAACTTTGTGCTGATATTTTCACCTAAATTTTAACTACCTTCAGTATGGATAAGCAGGACTCATTAGGATTTTTCAAACTTTCTTCTCTGGATTTGTCATATCAGAGTTCTCAAAACACAGTTGAACCAAACAATTAGAAATTAGAGGAAGCTAGAACTAGCTTTATTAAAATTAAAGTATTCCTACAAAAAATGTGAGTAGCTCCTCTGAATTTACTTTTAAGATGGTAAACACACCCCCACCAAAGTTGGTAGAGAACCTCTCCAGCTTCTTTTCTCCTTCTTAAGACAATGTGCAGACACGGAAATTTTAAATGAATTTGACTGCTGACTTTCACAGTGGTAACCGGGAAATTGCAGCAAACAGCCCGACTAACAAGAGCACACTATTGCACCCTGGTAGCTAATCTGAAATATTTGCAGCTCTTGGAAGTTATTCCTTCTAAAGATGAACAATGAGAGTCACTAGCTTCCCCTGGCAGGCTCAGAGACTGACTATCACAATCTTATCTCGATGGAGATATTTCCTGATGGAGGGAGAGCCAGATCTCTGGCAGCTCCCACAAAACACATTATCTGGAATAAAACCCTTCCCCTGGATAGCAGGCACTGTGCCACCCTCCTTGCAGCTGTCTTATCTGCTCTAGATTATAAGAAGCCTTTCATGAGTTAGGCATGGAAGCAATTTGGAAGCTTTCTCAAAAGCTTGAACTTTTAGACCTACTAAATAAGGCTTAATGTTTATAAATGGCATGTCAGAGTAACTCAGGAGACTCTGGAAGAAGCTTTCCTGTCTTTTTTATTAGAGAGACAGTGCCTTTTTAGTGCCTGGAAACACACACAAAAAAGTCATCAATTGGCTTCACAACCTGGAATGGTTACAAAAAGGAGCTGCAGCAAAGGACAAAACCCTCTAATATATGCTTTTATTTTAAATATAAACCCCAAATATTTTTTGCCACTCTATTTGAGTTACTACCTCAAAGGTGTTATCAGAAAAGTAAAACACAAAATCTTAAAATTGTCACTGAATTCAAATGTGTCCTCTGAGGACCACAGCTACCTACCTTTGGAAAGAGATTTACTTGGATGGCATTGTCCAAAACAAAAACCCAAACAAAGCAGGATCAGGGCCAAGCCTAGGCCTAAATTTCTGTGAGCAAATTGCTACAGCTTCTGGAATATTTCCTTTGATAAAAGCTAATTTGCCCTTTTCTAAGCTCAAATCAAACTTTTAATACACAAATACTTGGAAATGGAGACTGTTATGAACAAATCAATCTTCATAACACCCTTGAAGTGTGGTATGAGGTAACAAGGTCTCTTTGTCTAGTATTCACCATCACTCCAAGTTTTTTGGACAGGAGATGGAGCAAAACCAACCTGTGCAGTGCTCATATAAACTCATGATAGAACACATGAAAATAAAGCAACTTTCCACACTACCCTCTATCTAACCAATTCACTAAAATTCTGGTTCTGTCTTAAACAAACGTGAAAGAAGCACTAGAACTGCTCTCTTTTGGTTAGTATACAATAGTTTTAGTTATTATTTTATAATAGCTGTGTTAGGAAAAAAAATACAGTGATAACTGATTAAAAATATTAATGAAAACTGTATCTAGAAAAAAAAAAATCATTAATATTGCATAATATATGTAAAGCCTTAGCTTTCGTCAATAAACATAGTTTTGAAAACACCCAGAAGAAATTGTTCACTCTTTTGTTGAATTTTTTTACAGTATGGAAAAGTATGTTTTCCTGAACTCTAACATATAAATATGAAATACTGCATGTCTCTTATCTAATTGTACTATTGGGGAAAGCATTTAATAGTTTATATTTATTAGTTCTAGATGCTTACTCAATATGCATATTCTGGCTAAATTGCTCTCACTTTAAGTCTGAATCTGCTCTTACAAATCATCTCCTATTTATTCCCAGTTTTTTGTAATGCACTAAATCCTTAAAGATATTTTCAGAATTGCTTGCCACTGTTTTTCTCATGTTCTACCAGAACCACTGCTACAGTTGTAACATTCTGTAAAACACAAGGATATATCACATTTTTTTCCTTCTTTACCCTTTCCCTCAGCTCCCACAAGCTACTTGATCTACATTTAGTGTTTGGAAGGACACACAACCAATTCTCACCTCAAAGATTAGAAAGCAATTACAAAGCACAAACTCCTGTTTTCTACAAAACAAGGATGACACCCTAAGCAGGATAATTTTACACAGTGCCTCAGGTTTCCTCTCATGAGGTGACATCAGAGGCAGAAGAAAGAGGGAAATTGCTGGGGATGCTGATGGTCTAAATGGCTACATCAGGGCTGGACTTCTAAAAGATTTTCAAAATATAAACCCACAACAACAAAGGGGTTTTATACTTGTTTGTGGGCAGCATTCACCTGTTTTTTCTCACGGCAAGATACTGCCAAAGAAGGTGGTCACAACCAGCATATTTCAAGAGTTTTTCAAAATAAAAGTGCCTAGTTTGTGGATTTTTTAGTTTTCTTTTACCTGCATACTGGATGTTTGTTAGGTTTGAAGTGTTTTCAAAAGAGAGAGGGAGAAAAGCACATCATAAGCTTATAACAGGCCTTGAAAATTCTGCTGCTTACCAAAGGGCATAATCCATCCCTCCCTATCTCCTTTGGTTATCTTCACTAGTCCAGGTGTCACATCAATTGGTTTAGGCTTCCTATATCTCCCAGTATTCCTGGTATAATCTTTTGAAAATAAGGTTCAGGTGCATTTCCTTTTCTTCTTTTTGGTAATTGTGTCTGTAAGGTAACTCTAGAACTGCTGGATGGAGAGATTATCAAATAGATAAAAATCTATGCAAGTAAATCTACTGGTTATTTCTCTGAAGAAAAAAAGATACAGTTTAAATATATTTTAAGAGTGCAGAATGATCTCCAGCAGATTTTCTGTACCAACTATCAGAAGCTTTATAAAAACACTCTAACTCTGCTTGCTGGTTTGGAACAAGAACTAAAAGGAAAAGAGAGGGTTCAGCTCATTACCACAACTCCATTTTTTGCTGCTTTTTCAAATTATTTGGCTCAATTCTTTTTTTTTGAACTGTGGCTAAATGAAAAGGTTGCAAAAGTTACTATTGATTTAGTCTGATTTTCTCACAGAACAGGCAAAATATTGTCCACAGAAATATGATCTGCTAGCCAAAATACTGAGCTGTTTTCTAGACACTGCATTCTCCATCCTTGCCCCAGAATAACTCTGTGCTGCAGTGTAACAAGCTATTCTAACCTAGATTAAATAAATTAAAAATTAAAAGAAATCAAAAATAAATTAAAATCTGCTAAGAGCAGACTTCTTCAAGGGGCACAGACTTCAGCACTGGATGAATTGACCTGAGCACTTGCCAGAACAAGGGTTGAGTGAGTCTTTCTCTGCTCAGGTTAGATGAACACTTGCACTCCAATAGCTCAGGCCTATACAGTGAAAATTCCCATACTTTAAACATCTTGTGGTCACCTTTAATTTGGTGCCTGTTAACATTCCTGGTCTCAGTTTCCACAAAGCTACTTCCCATCATTAGGTGATGAATTAACTCTATGTAGACAAATCTCACATCTAAATCAAGTCCATAATCCCCAAAAACCAACTTGCATGGTTGATGCATGTTCCATGGCTTACCTTCCTTAGTTTCCAAATAAATTGAGATTGATGTTTGCACACCAATGCATTCAGCAAGGCTTATTAAATATTTGTATTACTCCACCTAAACAGCAAATCATCTCCTGCTGCACTGTGTTTCTTTGTGCTGAAACTCTCTCAAAGTAGCTACAAATAATTTCTGCTTTCATGTGAATACTTATAGGTCATATTTAATAACAATAATAGCCAGTACCACTATTAAACAAACAAAAGCATTATAGAAATCAGTGTGTTAAATTGTAAAAATCAAAGGTTTAGCTATCGGTCTCAGGTTCTCTAAATATACATTAAAGACAACTGGGAAATTATTGTCAATATTGTCAATACTGAGGCTATATTAGACAGATAACTGAATTCAGATTAATGAGTTCTGGTGCTTTAGCTTGCCACAGTTTTAGGCCTTTTTGTATTAAAGTCTGTTAATGATTTAGCATGCTTTAACAGCTTCTGAAAGGGCTTGAGTAAATAACAAAAAGCCACAGAGCAAAAATAAACCAACAGAGCTCCCTCAGACACTCTGAAACCCAGAGTGGGAATGCATTGTTTTTAAAACAAGAAATACTTTGGTGCCAGTATGACTCCAACCTCAGCTTTCTGTAGCATGCTTCACTCACCATACATGCAGAATGCACTTTAATTTCATCCTTGGGTTGTACACACGCATTCCTGGTATTTTTAGAAGCACTTTAAAAGTATAAAATCTATTCCCTATGCCCTCATCAATTTGAAATTACCATTTTAAGGCTGATTAAATAAGGATTAGTGCCAATGTTCTACTTATTAGTCTGTGTCTTCAGCTGGAACTGATGATGTAGTATTTGTCAATAACTAGTTCACAGCCTTAAATTCTGCAAAAAAGAAACCTCTGCAAGACAGTCCATCTGTCAGAAGATTTTGCAGCAGGCTCCCATGTAGAAGAAACCCATCTATTATGGGATGATACAAGCTTAAAGTGGCATGTATCACAGCTGTTTGATTACTACTGGGAAGATGACTTGCATCCCCCTCACAGCCCTGCATCAGAATCCAGCAGTGATGGATTGAATTTCCCTGGCTTTAGGGGGATGATGGATTGCTTCAGCTCTATGTGCAGGGAAGGTAAAGGAAAGGTCCAAAATTAACAGCATGACTGGAAGATGCTGGTCTGAGGGCTGATTTCCAGCACATCTGAATAGCTGACAAAACATTTTGAGGAGATTTCAAAAGTCTTAAACTGTGAGATTGCAATCTGGGATTGCTCCATTGGAATAAAATTCCCTTTTTACATGAGCCCCTGGGAGACACAAATCAGGCAGCAGGTTCAAAAATTTAATGAGTTTCTTCACAAAGTCTGACCTCAAACATGCTCTGCTGTCCAGACACTCCCATTCCAGCCCCTTCATGCAAACAGCACATCCTGACCAACAAAACATCACACTATGAACTGAGATCCACATTGCTCTGTTGGTCTACCAAGCAGAAAAATGGATCAAGTTTTTAAAATCTGTGTTACTACACCCAAAAAAGAGAAGAAAGACAACCCCCAATCATTTAAATCTGGCACTGAAACATCTTGCTTCAACAAAACTATTGTCAAGCACCAATATTTCACATTTAAATGCCACTACTAACTTCAGTATGTTCCTTCAAAACAGTTTTGATTGCAGTCTATTTTTCCTTTGTATTTTGAGGTTCTTGTTGTAATGGACATAAATATGTTATTACAATACAGAAAATTTTGACTGGACTCCATTCACATAGCACAATTAGCTAATTTAAAATCTTAAGTGTTTTCCATTATATTTTGTGTCATAATTTGTCATAATATTTTATGGTAGTTACCAAGATTGAGAGGCAAGGTTCAAAGAACAGTAAGCATGAGAGGTTCAAATCTTACTTTCATCTTTAAAAGAGGTTTTGAAAGAGAGAGAAACAGAATAATTTCCTTTAAAATACATTTCCCTTACCTCAAATACTTAAATTTCAAGAAAATAGGAAAAAAATTCCAAACAACACAACTTAAACTTGGCATCTTATTTATCCTTTCCTCGCTTCTACTCCACTATTTCTCAACCATATATTCTCATATTCAGAAACTGAACACCTTTAGAATCCGTCAATGCTTGCAGTTCAATAAAGTTTCCAGTATTTTTTTCCCTATACATTTATTGTTCTATGTGTAAAAATTTTTCACTCAAGCTTTTTCATACCCTTTCTTAATATCTTCTGATTTCCCCCCTTTTGCTTTCTGCATGAATAAAGAGTTCATTTAACATTAGCCATCCTCCCCTCAAATACATAAATTTCACTAAAATACCCATAAAATATATTCATTTTCAGTCAGCCTCCTAATCTTTCCTCATAAATTAAATCTTTGAAGCCTGGTATGATTTTTTCGTTTCTTCTCTTTGACCACTGAAGAGAAATTATCCAAGGATCAGTACTGAAAACTTCAGCCTGGGATTTGATCTACACATTGAATCCAAAAAGCTAAGGATTCTATCTTTTGAATGTGCATAAAGCTCAAACACCTTTTTTTCTCTCTACTTGCAGTAATAAGTTCTTTATACGACCTCATGCTGTACCAAGTGGGCAAAGAGAAAAAAAAAAACACTGCAATTTTTTTGAAAATCTGAAAATCTGCAGTTTATTATCTCCCAGTTAACCATCTTTTAGGAAAGAAAGATTTTAAAGCAGATATTCATCCATAATTGTCCCTGTGCAACCCTGCCAAAAAAAGTAATTTTGTTCTTATGGGGAACCTTTATTTTTCAGCACTCCTTAATTTCACCTTCAGGGAAGTTTGTGTATCCCAAGTCTCTCCCACAGAATGTAAATATTACTCTCTAAAAAGTCCTAATGCAGTTTTGTTAACTAAAAAATCAGCTGCAAGGTGACATATTTTCCCTGGAGGTTTAATTAATCAGTGATGACACTGAATTAGAAGCTCCAGTTGAGAAACAGTTAAGAGCAAAGGAATTGTGTCCATATGCATGTTAGTACAACAAGCCTTTGATCCTGATCAAGCCACTGGGCACCATCATTACATAAATATTAAATTGCCTCCACAAAATCATATAAAGAAATGGTTGCTAAGCAAAATATTCAAAAGGAGGAAATGCCAGAGTCAAGGTAGCCTGAAAAATAATTTAAAAAAAAATCTTATCTACTATAATACCATTTCTAATTGAAGGGTAAAATATCACATTTGTCACCAGGACTCCTGCATATTGCAGTGAAAGAGACCCCTACAAACTTACTTTCACCCTTATGCTCACTGAGCAGTCCTGTGCTTAAAATCACAAACCTGCATCTATTATATGGTACATAAAAAAAAAATATATTTTCTTTGAGAACATTCTTACCATGTTCTGCTGATGTATTTAAGAACTTCACAAACCTCACAGATTTATTTTCAAAAACTCTCTATATGGAATTAAGCATTACTCTTGAATCTGTGTTACAGCTGTTCTCTTAGTCCCAGTTTCTGGCAGCCACATGGAACATCTGTGGGGTGTCCTGGTTTCACCTGGGATAGAGTTAATTTTCATCCTAGGAGCTGAGCTGCACTTTGAATTTAAAGTAAGAATAATGTTGATAACATGCTGATGTTTTAGTTGTTGGTAAGTAGTGCTTAACCTAAGCCAAGGAGTTTTCAGTTTGGATGCTCTACCAGTGAGAAATGGCACAAGGGGCTGGAAGGGACCATGACCATGACCAGGGCAGCTCAGCTGACTGGGAAGGAGAACTAAGGGGATTTGAGGTGTTTGGCTGCTGGCTGTGATTAAAACACTACAGAGGAAAACTCACCTGAATCCAACATTCTCAATTCTAGACCTATTCAACACTGCAAACCTTCTTTATATGAGCCACAGCCACCCAAAGTAGAAATCCTCCATGTCAGTGCCTATCAGACACCTGCATGATTAACTGTTTATTCATGTTGATTACCTCATTTTGCCTTTGATTCTTTCTCTGTCTCATTATTTAATTGCAATGCCATGGATGATTTCATCCTGTTTTAAATCAAATAGCAGAAAACAAAATAATTTCAAAACACAGAACACTGAAAAAAATAGCTTTACAGCAGATATCTGTTGAAGTTATACTCTGGATAGTTAAAAAACAAAACAAACACTGTTTTGGTCACAATAAACAACATTTTCATATCAATTCAGAGGACTCCCTTTTCAAGGGTTTTCAAATATATTTCAAAACTCTTCAAGACACAGCTACAGAGATAGTGTATGACCTTTTGAACCAAAGATAAACACACACCATACCATTGTCATTATTATTACTTTCACATTTAACTTTGCTTCAATCACTTGCATTTGCAATGCAGCTGTTTTGACAGAACAGGGAGAACCACCTTGTGCCTATACTCCAGTTTGTCTATTTTCCTACCATTTTTCAACTAATAAATAACTAATAATTTTAAAGGAGACTGATATGTGAAACTGTTTTATTAAAGAGCTTCTATTTTGCTCATATAGCAACAAAAAATGCACACTTATGGGTACATTATAACTTTCCAGCCACTGCTGGAAACCAGTCAACAGTTCTAAACTCAATCACTGCCAATTCCATTAAGGGGATTAAATAACTGAATTTTGGCTATTGATAGCACTTTTATACCTGCTAGTGGCATTATGCCTTCACAGGTGTTTAAAACACATTAAAAGAAATGCAATGAACAGCATTCCCTTTCAAGGCACAACGAGGGATTCTCATCTTCCATTAGCTTGCCTCTTCCCTACAGTGCACTCAGGATTTCTACAGATTCTGAATCATTTTATTTGTGTGACTCAAAGTGTTCTTGCTCACAAACAGAAAGCCTGGAGGAGCACCACTGTCACAAGTGAAGCACAAAGGGATGTGAATCTGATGCCCAAACTGAATCAGCCACCTCAACCTCCTGCAAGAGGAAAATCCCCAGAAAGAGCCAGCTGCTGCCAGGGCACTCATCACCACTGCTAAAGCCAGCACAGCTCCCAGTCTTTAGCCATGGCACCAAAACCAAAAAATGTCATGGTACCACAGCACTCAGATGGGTCAAAGCAGCCAGCACAGGGGCAACAGATGGAGGGGAAGAGGAGAAAAAATGAGTGGAAACTCTCTGGAAAATGTTCCTGGAGACACACAGAGGGAACAGCTTCAGTTAAACTTGGGGATATCTAAGATTCCCAGGGTACACAGGAAGAACAAAAGGGACTCTGAAAGGGAACAAGCAAATGGACATGGGTTGAAAGCCAAGCCTGGAATCAGGCTGAGCATATTCTGGGTAAAATCCTTATGCTGACACACTCAACTTCTTTGCCAGATCCCCTTGCCTCCTGCAAGGCATGGAAATGCTTTAACTTGGAAAAGTCAGCACATGCAATCCAAGTGTTGGCACAGACTCCATTGAAGTTTCCACATTACCAATAATGTGTTCCAAACCACATCAGCAGCACACACCTCACAACACATGGGAGGTCAGCTTTTAGCTGGTGAGCCTGAGTCTAGAGGCCATCCATTTCCACTGCCACCTCCCCTACAAAATGAGAAAATGCAACTTTACCTCACTTGAATTAGTTACTCTTTCTTGCAATACCTCCACCTGTCTGGTAAAAGCATATTTCATGTCCTGCAAAGGCCTTTGCTCTGCCACAATAATCACTCTGATGTCTGAGGGGTGTGTTTCAGATACAAACATCTGGCAAGTTTCATTTTTCTCAAGACAGAGATTCAGCTGGCACTGTCATGCAGCCAACATGGGTGAATTCCCTGTGGATTTCAAGTTGTCCCTGGAGATCAGTGTGCCTGTAGGCTCCCACTGTTCAATATTACCACCCAGTGAGACTGACTTTCTGCAGCTCCTCCAATCTGTAGAACCAAAATGTGAATATTAGGCCTCCCTGGAGCATGCTCAGCCTGACAGCTGTCTCCATTCTGTATTCAGATTCAAATTTTACACTCTCCTCACACAAAATTCTCATATTTGAAGATGTAATTGGAAGAAAACCCATTCTTCCTTAATTCTTTGGGTAATGCACTAAAGAAGAGTGAATTTAAACTTTCCCAATATTATCTCCTCTCAAAAAGAAGCCTGGTCCAATGATACTGTCATGTCACACATGAGCAACTGAGCCCGATAATCAGAGGAAACAATTTCCCTCAAACTGAGGCCCTGAGAAATATCCCTTACATTATCTGATCCCTGGTTCAAACATTACTTGGAACAATCTTGCCTGAACTCAGTTTCTGCCCCTGGGACAGGGAAACTGGGAGTAGATTCTTCTCTATCATATCATGATTTGATGTTTCCTCAAGTCTTGATGTAGCCAAAATTGGATGCAAAATATGGGAAGTGGTAAAGAAACCTTTTCTTCCCTCTAATCATCTATTTCTGCACTATGTAAACTGACACAGAATACAGGGACAGCACTTTGGTTTATCTAGTTACACTGCCTTTGAGATTTGATATTTACTCCAGGGGTAAAAAAATCCCACAGAATAAATCACAAAAAAATCCCAAAGAAACAAGCCCAAAACCAGAGCATATTCCCCTTAGCAAAAAAAAAAAAGTCATTAATAATAAAAAGAGAATGAGAAGAAGAAGGGAGAGGAAAAATAAAGCCAAGACTGAAAACTAAAAATGGTAGAAACAACAGCATGTAAATTTGAATTATTTAAAGTTTAGAAATGCAAGGGGAAGGATAAATCTTAGATTTTAGCAGACAGGAGGAATAGTTCCCTAATTCCATCAGGACTGTGAAAGTAAAGCCCCCAGAACATCTGAAATAGGGCCAGCCAGCCACCAGGACAGTTTCCTGGCATTTGAAACCACAGCAGATGGGGAAAGGGCAGAACTCATCCCTCAGAACAAGCCTCTCAAGTCAACAATAGTTCACTTGGGCAAAGTCAGGCTTACATCCTTTGTTCTGAGCTTCCTCTGCTAGCTGCTCACTGAAACACTCCATAGATTAGTACAATTCCTCTAGAAGAGGTCTTTATCGAGATGGGCTGAGAAAATGTTCTGGCTGGCAACCTGCTTCCTTCAGGCAGAAATTCAAACCCAGACACTCACCTGTTTGCAAGAAGTTGCTTGTAATTTGAATACAGAATTGGATTGGAATCAAATTTCATACATG
>JAHXMQ010012338.1:1513921-1527235 GCA_020466415.1 Ammodramus savannarum pratensis | reverse complement strand
ACAAAAGCTTTCAAAAAGGCACAAAGCAGGTCCTCAGTACCAGCCCTTTAAATCAACTGCCCCTTTCTCTAATTCCACTTGATAAGTCATAGATGGCCTTGGAGTTCACAGCAATAATGTGCACTTATTTTCACGCACATATTTTCAGTTTGGCCCTTCCTATACAGTGCTAGAGAAAAGCTTTCCCATTTCCACCTTCTCACTTATGTCCTGTGCATTGGAATTAAACTAGGATCTGGGCCAAATAAACTTGTTAATACAACTAAGTCACCTTTGCTTAAATTAAGAGGATTTTTTTTTAAATTTATTTCCAGGCATTTTTCTCATGATGTATTCAGTACAATTTAATAGCTAAGTAGAATATAGGACAAGCTATGAAAAGAAATTCTAACCAATATGCATCAAAGCAAATAAATTCAAACAAATAATTTAAGTACATTTTGAAGTTTAGGAAACTGTCAAATATCCTAAATTCTCACAGCCCCCTCAACTTCACCTAAAAGACTGCTTTTTATGCCAGTTTCAATCTAAGAAAATTCTTCCCTTTTCCTCCAGGAAGATCCATTGCAACTGCTACCCCGAGACAAGCTCCTGAAATTATTCACCTTAAAAACGAACAACAACAAAACAAAAACCCTAACAAATAAACAAACAACACCAAAAACCTTTCATTGTCTGCAGTTCATGACTGATTTTTTTGTACTTGAATCAAACCATGTCCATCATGACACCAAAACAACTATGTGAAAATTGGTGTACTGCTAACATACATTCCACGACTAAGTTACTAAGGTCAAGCTACCTGACCTAGGTAGTAGTGCAAGTGATCAAATATTAATTTTTCCAACTCTGTATGAGAGAAAGAGTGAACAATCATCAAGGAAAAACATAAGACTGAACGCATCAGTTGTATTTAAGAAAATAGTAAAGCAAATCTGAATTCTTCCCCCTGTGCTGTGCTGCTGCTATTTGTTACATTCTCATGCATATTTGCATGAGGAATGCTAAGTGATTTTTCATTGATCATATGGATACTTTCATTTGTATTTTTATAATCATCCCACTGATATTCTTTTATAATTTGTTTTGCATAGGAAGACAGAAGAGGAACCAAACTTAGTTTGAAAATTCCCTATGGTCAGATTCTCTAGAGGGCATTATCTTCTTTGTTTTCTTACCATGTATAAACCTCAGACCCAAGATGTGTTTTACAACAGTCTGAAGAAAAAACAAATTTGCAATTAGATGGACAAACACAGAAGAGACGTGGCAGAGTTGACAACCATGCCTTCATTAAGAACAAACATGCATTTTGCTTTTTCATAGGATACACAAAGAGATGGTTAATGCCAGCTCATCATTTGACCTTTGCTGCTATCATGTCAAGCAAAGGAAGGAGGCATTTCAGCCAGCAAAGAATCATTTAACATTCCACAGGTTTCAGACAACATCTTGACAGAAATCACAAGCACTGCCTTCCAGTGACTGAGTCATCTGGCCTCTTTGGAAAACATGGCTAAATATAGAGTTCATTATCTGCATTTTCACATTTACTATGGAAAGGAGGAGGAAAAGGAGGAGGAAAAGGAGGAGGAAAAGGAGGAGGAAAAGGAGGAGGAAAAGGAGGAGGAAAAGGAGGAGGAAAAGGAGGAGGAAAAGGAGGAGGAAAAGGAGGAGGAAAAGGAGGAGGAAAAGGAGGAGGAAAAGGAGGAGGAAAGAACGAATCAAGAGGCTGGGCTGATTTAAATATTTGTCTCAGAGAGTCTGTGATTTTTCCATATACAAAAGAAGAACTCCACTCTGTATTGTTGATTTTCCTTAGATTTGCCTTCCTGATACAAACCAGTAACCCCTCACACCTAGAACCATTATCCACTGACTGCTTCAATTTACCAAGGACTTAAATACCGCTCTCTGCAAAAGCCTCTAACAACCAGTCAGAAGGATGAATCAAGCTAATAGCCTTATGGTGTATACATCATTTGGCCTCTGTATTTGAGAATTTAACAATATCACAGGAAATTCTAGCAGTAAGAGTACTTTTTACTGCTGTAAGGTCACATTTGCTAATTCTCAACTATCAGGGGAAAAAATAGTGCTCCTCCTCCAGATTGCCCGGTAAAGCATGACTGCAAAACAAAACAAAACAAAAAAAAAAACAAACAACCCAAATCTCTAGATAACTCCACTCCAAAGAGCTTTTCATATAATGACAAAACAGACGGATCAAAATGGAAACAACTCCACAAGGTGTCAAAAATTTGTTTATGTACAGTCTGAAGTAAAGACTCTCCTTCTGAGCAATATTTCACTGCCTTGTGCTTCATATTCCCATTAGACTGTCATCACATTCATCCTTGGAGAGGAACAGGCATGGATATTCACAGAATTGTGTTCTGTGCCTCACACTCCCCCCATCTGCAAGAGTTATTTACTGAAACATGTTTACCTACAGCAGAATGCAGGGGTTTCACTGACAACCAACTGATGGGTGACAGCTTGCCAAGACAAAGATGCCTCCTTCAACCAGCTGTGCTTCAAGGCATTCTGTGAGTTTCAAACTCAAGTTTCAGGGACAACAGAAGGCAAGCAAGCAGCTGCTTGTTCTTTTTTTCCAGTAACTTCTGTCCACACACTCTGCAAGGATTTGAATACATCTATATTTCAGAAGTAAAAAGTTAGGACATGGTTTCAACAGACTATTGCAGTGGATTTTTTTCTTGTGCTTTTTGTTAGTTAGGGGTATTTTGTTTGTTTGTGGTTTTGTTTGGTTTTGTTTTTTTATTTTGCTTTTTAAGTTGTTTGTTTGTTTTTATTTTTATTTGGTTGTTGTTTACTCAACTCCTCTGATCAAATTTATAATTTCTAACAGGAAGACACTCCAAGAATCACAGGGCTTTAACAAGTCAGAAGGTACTTGGTGCTTCTGTTTTCAGGCTCTCAAAGGAAAATTTTCCAAGATACTGAAATGTACTGACACTGCAAAAACAAAGGAAGAAAAACCCCTAAAATCCCACTGGTTCTGTATAATACAGCAATACTCTTGAGATTTTCAGTCTCTCCCAAACTATGGCCCTATTATTTCAATTTCTGCAGTGTAGATAAACTATGGCAGATAGAAGGCCTTCCCTATAAGTGGTTCTCTTTATTTTATGGCTGATATTTGATCGTCAAGGACAAAAAGAACCTTTTTTGTTTGGCAACAAGGAAAACTACATTAAGTGTTACAGCTCAAAACACACCCAGAACATCACAGCATTCTCTCAGGTCACCTGCACAGACCTCATGCCCAAGATATTAAAGCATCTACACTCACTTGTGTCATTTTATGAAGCCTTGGAAAAATATCAGAATTTTTCCTCTGCACCCACATTTTATAAGTAATCCCAAACTGATAAAAGCCTCAGTCTCTGTCTTTGTTTACAGAGAACACTATAACAGTAAGCCAACTGAGGATGATGAGAAGATGAACAGGAATGATGAAAGAGGATTCAACTTCGAATATTCTATGGACCAATAAGGAAGAGACACACCTGATGGATAGCACAGACAATATGAAATCTGTTTTTTTTTCCCAGAAGTAGATCCTGAATTTGCTACTTTCCTTTGGTAGAAAGTTCAGGAAAACATAATAAGAAACAAGACTCTGATGGGAGTCTTTGCATTTTACCAGAGACCAAAAATAATTCTTTAGACCAGTGAATAGGATCCTACCAGGGAATGGGCACTTCATTTCCAGCTGCATTGCCTCAGCTAAAACAGGAAAGGTGCAGATAAATCACATTCCATATTTCCCTCCACCCTCCTTCCATCCAGCAGTGCTGCTTCTTCCTTTATTAAACCAATCAGAGCCAGTTTGAGTGTAAAATCAGTGCAGTTCTCAGAAGGGATGGTTTTTTTTGGATAAAATAATTGTTACTCCAAGACTATCAAGAAACAGAAGCAGCAGCAGGTCCCAATTCCTTTTTGCATTAGGGAGTGCCATGTACTGATCCCAGAACTGCTGAGCAGGAAGACTGAAGGGGGATACCAATTATAAATATTATAATATAAACTATATTATTACTTATATTATTTAGATATAATTAAATATAATATAAAATATATTATCAGATGTTATTAAATATTAAATGCTTTATTACATATTATTAAATTTAGTATTTATATTATTAAATATAAATATTATAATATGAATATTATAAATATACAAATGCCTATGGTACTGACATGTTCTGCAGCCACAGGGCCTGAAATTCCAGCCCTTTATTGACATGTCTTTCCGTGTAATTTTTTTTCTCCAAAATAATTTTTCAATATAATATGTCAAATGTCAAACCACCCACGCAATATATATATGGTACAAACACTAAACACGTAAAGTTTTATATTGTAAAAGGCTCCCTGGTGCAAATTTAGACTAAGAATAAAAAAACCCAAAAACTAAGTCATATCCTATAATTTGATAATGCAGTTAAACAAAAAACCATAAAAAATACAAAACAAAATAAACCCCAACAAACATTAAACCAAACCAAAGAAGCATAACCAACAAAAAAGCACCACAACCCTATATTATGATCTCACTATGAGAAACACAGAACAGTAACAAAGGCAAACATCTTTGCCAAGGTTGTGGGATAGTTCAGAGCAGCATTGAGCAAAGAAATAAACACAGACCCAAATGTTTTACTAAAGCTCATCCCAGATTTTCTATGTCTCCTGGCATGGACAATTTATTTTTAGTGCATTAATTCTCTACAGAAAGAAAATGAGCAAGCCCACAGTAAGTCTTCCACTTATCCTAGCCATGAAGGAAATCAACCCAAGAGTTCCAGACCAGCCCACAGCTTTTGATGCCCAGTTTGCTTTCAAACTGAATCCCGTTCTCTTTGAGAACTGAAAGCAGAACAGTTGCAAAAGAAGAAAATTTAAATAGATATATTACTCGTGTTTGTCTGGTTAGGCTGAGGGGCTTGTGCCTTTACATACCAATAATTATATTCCTATAACATACATAAAATCACACTAGGAGAAATCTGTTCTCCAGAAAAGCAATTTTTCAATAGTTTTGCAGTGCTATGGTTGTACACAAACATAAGCATTCATGTAGAATTTGTGGATTTATTATTTCATCTCCTGGCACCCTAATTTCTTTCAGCATAAAGAGGCTAATTTTCTTCAAATAGGACTTTATTGTCATTCACGTAAAAAGCTGAGTTGATTTAACAAACTCTACTTAATGAAAAATTAAATTATTCAGAAGGGCAAAAGAATATATAGAGTACAGACTCTATTCCTACACCAGCAGCAACTGCACCTCCAACAAGGTCAGAGAATACTGTTCCAGAAAACAGAAGTTACATTCAAAACCCTTTTCTAAGAGTACACTGATTATTATAGATGTACTCAGTATCAATAAAAAGTGTCTGAAAGCAACTTCATTTTCTTCACCAGTGACATTTTCAGAAGTAGGAACAGTTCAGTAAATAAAACTGAATTGCTGAGAAGAGGTATTGGCAGAAATGGAAAAGAAAAAAAGATTAATTTAAAAAATAATAATTTCTCCACTTATTTGATCCTACTTCCTTTATGATGATGGCTTGAATAAATTGATCCATAGTATTTCCTTCCACATATAGTTCTTGGTCTTTCACTGGGGCAAGCAGGCATGTGATACATTTGGTAGGTATATAAGATGGTTCCCCCAAAACTCAGCATTGTAGGTCTGCTGATCCTTGACAAACATTTCTCTTGTTTAGCATTTTATCACTGGTTGAAACAAATTCTCCCAGTCCCAGAAGTCTGTGATACTCACAGCCTTTCTGCCATTGTGTCTTTGCACCTTGTGCAGACACGAACTCAAAATATTACAGGTGAGATTTAATCCCTTTTAGAAATTCATCAACTTTTGGTCTTCTCTGTCACTTCAACCAGCAGCAAACCAGAATACAGCCTGAAACTTATTTCTTCTAGGGATGAAAGATCTTTAGCTGCTAAATATTTGTCTATTAAATAGAGAGGCTACCTGCTTCTCCTGTTGTATCCTATTTTCCCACTTAGCTGAAGTCAAATTTACAGACCTGCATCCTGCTAAAAACAGCTGAGAGGAACCTCAGGATATCAGAGTAATTTTAATAACCATTAAAATCTATTACCACATCATCACAGGATAATAAAAGAGAAAGAAAGCAAACCCCACTTTGCCAAGCCACACATGAAAAAAAGAAAACACAAAAAAGAAACCATGACACAGAAATGAACTGTGAGTAACTCGACCTCACTTTCCTCCAGGCTCATTTTCTGCTGTGGGGAAATAGCTGTCCATCTATTTGGAATTCATGGGAAGATTGGGGCCAAAACACTCCACAGTCAAGGCAGAAATGGTAATTCTATCCAACTCTTATATATCATGCACAGTTAGCAATTGTTTACTTGGCCTTCACAAACATGCCTGGCTACAAGATAAAATAAATTAAAAAAAAGAATGAAAAATGAATAAAATTAGTTTTTGACAAATATTTTGGACTCAAGAGATCCAGTTTATTTTGATTGAAATTAAATTTTAAAGACCACCTCTTTTCAAAAATGAATTGGTTTCTATGAAGGCAATGTACCTAGAGGGATATCCTTGAAAGGACAAGGATACAGATTGGGGTAAAGATGCCATCTGTACACTACAGGAGGGACTGTAAACATCTTTCAGTTTAATTGTGTATTTTACTGCAAATACTAAAAATGAAGACCTTATACAGAATACTAAGCCTACTGAAACAGATGAAAAAAAATCTCCTTTATCCAGTCATATAGTTTGCCTGTTTTTCTTTGCTTTCTCCAGAAATGCTCATACAAACCATGGTCCTCTAAAAGTCAAAAAAATCCAACCAAACGAAAAAAACACAACACAAAACAAAACCACTCAAAAACAATAATTGAGACTATATATCCTTCATTTCTAAACTCTTATACATTGTCCTAGCATTAAATATAATTATTAGTAATAATAAAGCAAAACCCTAGTATGGGGCAGATTACCAACTTCTCTTCAATGATTTGTTTGTTGCTATGCACTCTTGTTGCTTTACAGTCGGGAAAGGTAATATCAATGTATTCAACAAGTAATCTATATTGCAGAACATGGACAGAGAAAATAAATAAATAAATTGATATAAGTAAAAAAAAAACAAACAACCCACACTTATTTACCAGATTTTTTTTTTTCTCTGTCCCTTGATATTTACATGATTTGTGCAGTCAGCAGCACATTACAGAACTACATAAGGATAAAAAAGCTAAAATACCAACCAAATAGCCCATATTTCAATAGGAATATTTCCTATATTAGGCATATTTCTTGAGCAGTGATGAAGTGTGATGAATAAAACCCTTGCTTCATTGGAATAAGTTTGTTCTTGGAAAGTAGGTCAAAATTTATTCACACGGACATAGAGCAGCAATTTTCTACGGCTGGAAATGTCAGTGCCTATCTTGATTTGTAAATCTCCAGGCAAACTTCTGTGCATGAACAGGTATCATCAAGGCCTTTCTGTGAACTGCAGAGCTCCCAGGAATTGAGCAGAAGCAGGGATACATCCCAGCAGAAGAATGAAAAAGTTGAACAAATGCATTTCTGCTATGTGCATTTGCCACTTTATCTTTTGTATAAGGGACCATGGGAGGCATATATTGTCAACAGACTATAAAATCATAACAATAAGTAATCTTTTCATTAAGTTTGGACTTCACTGCTTGAGAAAATTTATTGGTTTTTTGTTTATAATGATGAGTATATATGTTTTTAAGCATGAACATAAAAACAGGAAGTTAAAGTGGACATGGGATCATTGTACTCCTATTTACAGGCTGATGAGCTTGTCTCATTTCACACCTTCTTCCCTTCTATTTCCCAATATACCCTAGCCTGTTTTCAATATTTTTTCCTTGCTACAGCTTTGCCTTTGAACTATCTGACCTTTTTGTTCACACAAAACAATCTCACATTACAAGAGCAGTCACTCCATGTGACATCTTAATTCTGCATGTTTCCTAATCTGACTGCTTTTCTATCCAGAAAATATTTCAAGTGGGGTAAGCAAAGAATCAGTTCAAACACCTTCCCAAAAAACTAAAAAACAAGCAAACAAACAAAAAAAAACCACCAAAAACCAGAGAGTAGTTACAGTTTCAGTACAAACACGATTGGTACAAGAGGGTGCCTAATTTCACTTTACTCCTGGAAAAGGAGGCATGAGGAAGAGAAAGAAGGAAAAAAAACTGCAAAATATTTAAGTAATTTACTGGCTGACATACTTTGATAAATGCACTTCTACTGTATTATTTCAGGAAAAAGTTAGGAAGACGGAGGAGTGCAAGAGGGGAAAATTGTCAAAACCTATTATCTCAGGCAATATATAATAATTAGGGATATTTAATCAAGCAAAGGAAGTGGTAGCTACAGATTGTGTGGATTTTTTTGTTGTTGTTTTGTTTGAAAAAAAATTTACTTTGGTAGAACTCTTAAATCCAGTTTAGCCTGTTTATGCATTCATAAACTGAGAATTTCATACAAAGTGAAATCTTAATTGCCTTAGTGTTTCCTGTGTTTAAGTGCCTTCCAGTACATTTAAAGAGTAATTCCATAAAGAATAAATTATATCCATTAACTGACTTTATTGGACATACTTGAAAGATAATATGATTGCTATAATTGATTTTCTTTTTTTGCACAGTTTTGATGAAAGTCAATTTAGTATTGAGCTCTCTCTAGCAGAACTTCCTGGTTTTAATAGTGCACACTTTGATAATTTTAAAAGCAGTACTCATTAAGTCCATTTGTCTAAGATTTTAATAAAATATGAGGCACTATATCAGCATGATCTATGTTCATTGCATTAAGTGTCATTTGCATTTTGGACATACCTACAATGCAATACTCATATTTATGTTCAGTATAGTGTATTCTGTTAAGCCGGGTAGATCCACCTATTCATTAAAGACAAAGAATACACAAGAAAAATAAGATTCGGGTGCTCTGTCTCTGTCCTATCCCAGATAGAAAAAGTTATAAAAAATGAAAAAACAAATATTAAAAAAAGAACAAAAAAAAACCCAACAAAAAACCCCAACAAACTGAACCATATGAACAAACAAAAACAAACAAACAAACCAAACAACCCCCACAAAAACCCCAAGTACAAAATCAACCAACCAACCAAAAAAAACAACAAACACCCAAATCATTTAAGTATGAGCCTTGCTAGAGCTGCATAGGTCTGCTGCCTTTCCACATAATGATTTTAGCTGGTAACTTAACTTGCCAATCTAACAGAGACTTGTTTTATGCTGTGCTTCTGCTGAATTAAAGATTGAGAAATATATTCCACTTTCATGATACTCAAAGTTGTAAGCAAAGCCAGCTGGGGAAAAAAAATAAAGTAACTTTCTGTAAGATTTCATTGTTCAGCAGCTGAATGGGCTGTAGCTGAAATTATAGCTGTCAATTTATGTTCCTGTGTTGTCAGACAAAACACCAGTGTCCTTAAATTGATGAAACTCATTGAAACCAATTTTCAGCTCCTATCAGTCATATCTGGAGCTGCACTATTCTGATGCTGGGCACCCAAGTGTAGCAAATAACTTGACATAGTCAGAGAGTAAAAAATATTTACTGAGCTGATAAGAACAATTGGCCAAGCCATTAGAAACATCTCAATGAGACTAGGTCTTGGTTTTTTATTAAAAAAATAACTTAAAATTACTTAAAACTTAAAATTTTTAATTATTTAACACTATACAGTTTTAGTTGCTGCCTAATAAAAGTAAATGCTAAGCTCTGTTTTAATATGCCTTGAAATTCTTCAACATAACAAGCAGGTTAAATTTTTGTGGGGTTTTTTTTTGCTGTTTTCTGCTGTTTTGGTGTTGTTTTTTTTTTTTCATCACCCACCATTCAATCCAGCTGAGATTGGATTTATTAAAATACTCTTCTTTGTACATTACTATCAAAATCTCAGAATGCAAGACACACCCAATATCAGCACAGCTTCATCCCCTCCATTTTTCCTTTCTACAAGTTATATTTCAAGCTAAAGACTTGAAAAGCTGAAAAACACATTGAGGGAAACAAAAATAATTTACTTATTCACTCAATATCTTGCTGAGAAAAATGGCCTAAAAAAACCCCCTGCCTACCAGATTACATTGTGCCAGTGCAGACAGTTCTGCTCAGGCCCATATCCTGATAGTGCCAACAGATGCACAAAGACAGACTCATCCCTTGAAGGGCCTGGGATGTGTTGTAACAGCAGCACATGGTCATAAATAAACCCAGGGAATTCAGAACTAAGGGAGCAAGCACAGGAAGGACAAGCAGTAACCACATATTTGCACAGATGACGACACAAAAAGTAATTTTTCTTATAGTCCGCTATGATTAGATGATAGGAAATTATTATGCTTCAAAAATCCCTTTCATGGAATGAAGAGGAAGAGGAATGTGTTCACATGTGAAATCAGACCAGAAAAAACTGGAGGCAGAGGCTGCAGAAATGAAGCAAAACTGACCCAGTCAGAAACTCAGCTGCTGAGCAGAGAAGCAATGAGGGAGCTCTGGAAAACCAGAGATAGCCAAACAGAACCAGTGGCTCAAGCATCAAGCCCAACATTTTCCTGTTTTGTTAGGTTGGGAAAAAACCCCTATTTCAGCCAAATTTCAGTTCCATTGGTAAACAGTGCTGCTCACCAAGACCTGACATTCTTAGGCCTCCCACTGGATCTCCACAAAGAGTTCTGGGCATAGCATAAGCCAGCAGGTAGCAGACCCCTGGATTCCAAATATCAAGGATATCATGGCCATTTCTCAAGGCTATCTTTGTCAATAGACATGACTTATTAAAAAAAAAAAAAAAAAAAAAGTCATTTAGATTTAAGTGTGAGCTACAGGAAAAAGGCATGACCCCATCACTAACAACTCTGCCCAACTATCAAAGCCAACAAAGACACACTTAGCACCCCCAGTGACTTGGCCCAGTACATCATGAGGAGCTCTTAGAGTTCTATCTTAGCAAAAAGGGAGCCCAAAATAAAAATCAAATCAATAATAACAATAAAAGTTACACAATAAAATCGCTTTTGATGGCCTGACAGCCTCTCTTAGCATGAGGGAACAGACTCCACAAGCCCCAGGATGTCAGAAATATCACAGCGTAACACAAGCAATTTCTACCCAGCTCCAACTCTGGGTTCAAACTTGTAAGAGTGGTAATCAAGTATATGCTACAAGATTTGCTCCTATTCTTGATTTGGAAAAGGTGCTTTCCTCTATTTACATACACCTAAAAACAGCACTTTCAATTAACACCTCAATCCACAAACAAAAGACTCAAAGTTACTTGTCAAGCTAGATACAAACATTTTAACAACTTCAACATCTCCAAAGTTATAAATCTTGGTTTGTTATGAGTTTTGCATCAAGTCCAAACACTGAAGAATCACTTTGCAAACCCATACAGGCAGTAGAGCCCTTGCTCTCATTTTTTCCACACAGCCTCTGCAAGCAGCCATGCCTATCTATGAATTCTGTGAATGACAGTCAGCAAGGGGAGATAAAAAAAGTTTATTGTTTAGAAAATTAGGTCTTTTATTTGATGGATTAGTACTTTCACTTAGAGCCAATCATTTGATAGTCCACATAGATCACCTGTACAAGTGGGTTAAGCAGACTAGCTTTGTGCCTAAGCTGAGCATGCAAAATCTCTGCATATATCTCTAAATATAAACCAATTTATAGTTACAAAAAAAATCCCAACTTGACATTTACTGCTCCTTCTGCCTTTATTTTTGGTTTAAGTACTAAGCACAAGTAATGTGCTGTACATGCAACTGACAAGTTAACTCCTACAGTATATAATGTATTCGTCTAATAATAATTGTCTAAACAATAACTGTCAGCACTCAAATACACAGTAATGATGCCTTGTTACTATATCACTGTATTGGAGGATTTTTCTGCTTTCCTGAGGTCAGCAAAATTCCAATTCAATACAGTTAAAATGCTGCCTATTATTTTAGTTTTCCTCTGTTTAATATAGTAGAGACATCAATACTGCGGCACCTATAACAAACACACAAGTAACTCAAAGTACATTAACATAGAGGTGGATAATTATTCTTTAACAAGTTCATTGATTGCAGCTGATAAATTCTGCTCATTACTAAAAGAAGGAGGCCTATGGCAGAACTGAAAAAAAATAAATGTGTGCCTCAAAATTCTTCCACTTTCAGGGCTGTTACATAAAAGTTTAATAGTATAAATTGCTTCACCCACACACATTGATGTGTCCCAGCTTACTTCAGGAAAAAAAAAGAAAAAGTTTCTACCCAAGCCTTACCTTTGGCAGTCATTTCTAAAATGAAATGGGAACCTACTTCATAAATCTTGCAACAGGTGCCAAAGATTGAAAACCTGCTTGTACAGATTTCAGCCCCTGTGAAAATACTCTGCAAAGTCTTGATGAAAGACTTCTTGGTTTTGAGGGAAAATGATGGCCTTACTTCACAAATATTTTAAAGGTTTTTTTTCCCCTTAAAATAAGGGGTTCACACAGTTTCTTGCAAAGAAATCTTAGCTAATTTTAATTAAGTTATTTGCAATGACATAGATCTCATTTATCCAGTTATGAATTAGGATTTGGACACAGGCAGGCAAAAAAGAAAGGGCACTCAGAAAGCTGAAATGAGAGATAGGACTATAGGTGAACATATGGAGAGGGACTAGGGGCCAAGGAACAAAGAATAAATCTTGGAAAAGAGGATAAATAAAGGTTAAAAAAATAAAGAGTGGGGAATATTAAGGTCTACATTTCCCTCTCCTTGGTGGACAGACACCCAGGCCCTTTCCAGAATGGTTGACTGCATCTCAGGTTTTTTTCCCCATATCAATGAGGAGCTGTGAGTCTTTAACACCCACAAGTAACAACCAGGACAGGAGTGTAAAAACAGCACAGTTTTTTGTAGTTTTCACACAGTCTGAGGTCTAAGGAGTCCCCAGAAAAAGGAACAGTTTTTCTGTTAAGAAACCCCTGGTGAGTTGTGTTTCCTTTGCATTATCTATGGGGATTATATTTTTTTCCAACACAGCCAGATTTTGACCATCCACAATACTCTACAGCAACTAGTTGCAGTAGTTTTACTTTAATCTGAAAAAAAGTGTTCTTTTGTTCTTTCCTAATTATCAATTTCCTAAACAACCAAGAAATCATCATTCAGCAGCCACAGTAAACCATAAAGTTTAATTTTAACATTACTACTTTTTCTTAA
>JAHXMQ010012338.1:1457705-1513821 GCA_020466415.1 Ammodramus savannarum pratensis | reverse complement strand
TCTAATGTTTTCAGAATGGGATAGGAACTAGCCTAAGACAATCTGAAATTCCAAATACAGAAAAGCAACACCAAAAATTGCAAAGAGGGAGGAGGAAAGATTCACAAAAGTTTGTGGTTTCATGATGAAGTAATGTGAATAGCAGTACTGAATGGCAACAGTGGCTTCAGGTTGTGAAGCTGCTGTGCAGCTCTCTAACCCAGTAAAGTTGTCACCACTGCTGGGTGACTTTGCAAGGACATAAAAGCTTCTGTTTTAGGCTCACCTAGAGCAATATTTTAAAATAATATATATTTATTATATATTTATATATTAATAAATATATAATGTATATTTATTATTCTATAATAAACAGTGACAGCAACCCTAGCAACCCTCTCTTTGTCAGGTAATTCCCACTTGATTTGGTTTGGCTTTGTACAGTGGTGGGGTGTAAACCCCACTGTTATTGATACCCCAAAATATTTTCAGCAATAATGCCAAACAGTAACTAGTAACTGCTGTCAGTCCTCACCTAGCAAGCTATTTATGAATCTAGCATAAAAATGCAGATAGAGGAGCGAAGTCATGAAACGAGAGCAAAGGCTTTCAAAGTACAGCCAGAACACTCAGGAGTGTAGAAAAAAAAATATATGGTAATCAATTACTGGTCACTAACAGATGCAACTGAGATCTGGATCATAAGAAAAAAAAATGAATAAAACACAATATTTCTAAAACATATCAGCTAGGATGCAAAGCAGTGGAAAAAGGGATAAGGTGTCTTAGGAAGAAGTCCTATCAGCCTCAAATGAACTTCAGTGAGAGGGGGAAATAAAGCATTTATAACACACTTGTCCTAGCAAAGGGCACAGAACGCTGGTGACTCACTGCAACCCACTCCTCCCTCCATTCCTGCCTGAACCTGCCTCATTGCTCTCCCCAGAGGGAAAGGGGATGGCAAATGTCCCACCAGAGCACAGCAGAAGGTGTAGGAAGTGTCACCACTGAACACATATGACTACTGAGACTGCAATGCAAAGCTCTTACAACAAATTGCCAGAGATAATCCTGATTTAGGAACAACTGCTAGACACTACCTGTATCACAGGCTTCCAAGAGCAGGGAAACGATTTTTCCTCCTGCTTCTCTCTACCTTTTAAACAATTTTAAGCTCTCTTCAGCATGCTTTTGCCTGTAAGATGAGCCATAGGATAAACAATTTTCATTTTAGCTAAACATCTCAAATTGAACCAGGTGTGTGTAAGGTCAGAACACTCAGTGCTTCAATCCCAAAGCAAAGCAATGAAATGTAAAAACCTTTCATTACATGTGGTATTTTTGGGGTCCCCCGTGGCAGGAAGGAAAGGATGAATCTGACTCCATGTTCTTAGAAGGCTAATTTATTATTTTATGATAGTATATTATATTAAAGGCTATACTAAAACTATACTAAAGAATAGAGAGAAGATACAGAAGGCTTAACAAGATACTAATTAAAAACTCGTGACTCACCAGAGCCTTGACACAGCTGGAATGTCATTGGTCATTAAATTAAAACAATTCACATGAAACCAATCAAACAATGACCAGTTGGTAAACAATGTCCAAACCACATTCCAAAGTAGCAAAGCACAGGAGAAGCAGATCAGAAAATTATTGTTTTCATTTTTCTTTGAGGCTTCCCAGGACTAGAAATCCTGAAGGAATTTTTCTGAAAATATGACAGTAACGATTACACCTGAGGGATGCATCCAAGTGGCTACCATGAATCCAGACCATGACCAAGCCAGGCAATACTCTTATTTTAGCAGCACTATACAGATCTCCTGAGAAGCACTGTCCACATCTTTACACTCATTTAACAATCCACAATTAGAAATAATAGGCCTGGGATTGTCCTTTGGTTGTTGTTTTGTTGTTTTGTTTATACACTTCTTGTTACTGCTGTTCTGTGCCCTCTCACTTCTTGAATAAATGCAGTGAAACAGATTTATAAAAACAAGGCAAAATATAACTCACTTGTGCTCACGGGGCAGCCACTGCAGGGGTAAACTAAAGCCATCTGTTTGTTACCATTCCTGCTGCTGTGAGACCATGCACATTTCATTGTTTCCCATGCACAAAGCACAGAATTGTCAGAAACGCTGCAGTACCTATTTTTATTTCTGTAGGAAGAGGAAATCCTCTGTTGGAGCAGGTCATGGCTGAGATCAGCAGTGGAACACCATGAGCATCCTTGTGCAGCCTGTGCCCTACCTTGTGCAATGAAAGGCCCTTCATTTTTCATCAGTGCCTTAATCAGCACAAGTCTAATTACAGCCCTTCTCAGTAGTGGTAAATACAAATTATTCTGTTCTGGAAGAAGAAGATAAGCTCATTTTTTATGTTTCAACAACAACAACAAAAAAAAAAAAAAAAAAAAAAGTACGATTGGAATAAAAAGATATTTACCCCGGCTTAAATGTTAGGATTATGTAACAACTTTTTGAAATGCCTGCACAGAAATTGAATGTTTTCCAGTTCAGCATCCTAACAGTCATCTTCTAAATTGACAATGGAGACAAAAGAAAGGCTTTTCTAATTTATTACAACACTCTTTAAAGGCTACAAAAGGTCAACCATAGGTCATTTATACTGTTATACTGTTTTATTTCCATTATAGCATATCCTTTGGACATCGAAAATTATTTAAGTGTCTTATAATTTACCATTACACAACCAACACCTTGGAAATCTTCACCATGATTTGAAAGTGTGCTTTGAAGACAATAAATGACAATCTATTTACTAGCTTAATTAGTAAATAGTTCTGCTCATATGTTATTGCTTAATTACAGCCTTCTATACCACTGTGTAATTGAAAAGATACAGAAAAGAAGTATTTGAAGTATCTGAAATTACCATGTTAGAGATTGGAAGCCTTTGGTATTCAAGACAAAGCAGTCTTTTGCTTAATATTTTTGTTTCTTTGGAAACAGCATGAGTTTACTACTGCTAACCCAGCTAGCGAGTGAGAAACTTCTGAATTTGAAATTCTTGAGTGTCATGCTTTCTTCAAGAATTATTAAAATGGAGATTTGCTACAGTTTACAGTTTGTAAACTAAATCCCAAGGAGTCCTACCTAATCCTCATTTTTTTTCTTCTATAGTTAGCAAACAAGTTTCAGTCAAGGTAATGTGGTTACAATATATTTGTATATATTGTTTATCACAACAAATAGCTTTTATAACAACGCAGAGAGCAAGAAAAATACATTTTTCACTGGTTTTATATGTTTATTCTTCCTGAGACAGGAAGTCATTTACTCTGCCTTGCAGAACATTTAATCCCTTTTACCATTCAGATCCAACAGGATTTAAGGATGTACAACATCTCATGGGGCAGGGCCTGAGAGCATTCCAAGACAAACCCCATTTTAACCGGCTTTACAGCCCCAGCAGGCCTCCACTTCTGGGATAATTGTATCTGTTATTTTTAGAACCGATAATCACTCAAATTTCTGAAAATTGGCAAAGAAAACTGACAAGTATATGAAAAATTCTATTAAAAATCAGGAGAGGGATAGGATTGTTCCTCATATTTTTTTATGGTGTATCAGAGTAGGACTGTATTCTACAGAGGACAGTATTTCTTGACCTTTACCAGTTCAAGCTGTCAGAACTACACATATTATATGTATATATATGTATATAAATATGTTTATATACATATATATGTGTATATACATATTATATACACATATATATTATAAATATGCATATATATATTATATATACACACACATATATACACACATATACATCTATATATTATATATACACATATATATTATATATGCACACATATATAGATATACACACACATATACATATATACATATATATATATATATATATATATATAATTTGCCCTTAGTGTACCTATTCCTACTTCCTTGGCTCATTAAATACCTTGAAAGTTTTTAGGAGGTTTTCTAAAAAAAAAAAAAATAACCAAGAAAAAACCAAACCAACAATAAAAAAATTCCAAAAAAAAAAAAACCCAATAACAAAAAATTCACAACCCAGAAAAAACCCCATCCATTAAAAAAAAAAAAAAATTAAAAAAAATGCCAATCTATCTGTGGGTTGCATTTGATATGAACCACCCACTGTGCACCTCCTGTTTCAAAGCTTTAGTACGGGCATTGGTTAATTCTCTCTCTTGTGTGCAGTTTTAGACAATATTCCATTTAAATTGGATACATAGTTCTGTATCCAGATTTCTAAACCTGAGTACATTTAATTCATCCTGATTTTAATTTTTCTAAGGAGCAGATGTTTAGTAGGCACAGGCTGCCTCACAAGAAGGGGAAAGGAGGAGAGTCAAAGTCGTTTTAGCTCCCTTGCTGAACTGATCAACAGAAGAAAAGAACTGAGCTAAAATATGGAGAAAAATCAAAGCAAAAATCCTGGTGTAACCTCAGAAAATCAGCAGGTGCTTAATTGCTTAAAAAGAATTAGGAGGTGACAGACAACAGGTTTATACTAGACTTTCCCAGTGTGGCACTGAATTTTGAAGAACACCTTGATCAAATCTCTTGTGTTGGAAAGGCCAGCATTAAAAGGGGGAGTGTTAAAGTCTGAGCAGATGTAACAGGAATACACAATCCCTGCTCTTTTAAATGTGCTTTGCTGTTGCAGATGCAGATGGAGCTGCTACATCTCCATCCCATAAAGGTCATCCCATCACTGCCTGAGCTCTGGGCTCACATATTCACTGCTGGGGAGTCATTTGTGAGAGGAAGGAGGGCAGGAGAAGGGATCTGTCTGCCCACACACAGCAAGTTTGTACTCCTCTGTTTCTCTTGGGAAAACACACTGTACCTGTACTAATCTATAAAAGGATTGGGAATCTGGAAGTGACACATTTCAAATTATTACTGACCAATAGTTTGTATGAAAGGGATTCAAAACACTGCTCACATTACACTGTACTTAAATTATTTCAGATTTCAAAGTATAAATAAATCTGCCTCTTTTGACACAAAATCTCTTTGGCTGAGACTTTTCATTCCCACCTTCATGCTTTGTTTGCTCATCACATTAAAATTTCAATTTTTTTTTTACACAGAAAGGCAAAAACAAAGCATAAAAGATATTTACATAATACTTTACATAACAAGCTCCTTTTGAGAAATGAGAATATTAAAATTTCAAAAGTACAGTCACAGCAAGTGGTAGGCGAGCAACGCAGATAAATCAAATCCTATTTCTTGCCATGCTGTGAAAAGACGGCTGGCTTTTAATCATCATGATGTGCCATATGTAAATTCCATCAAAGAAGAAGTTTGGTAAATGTTATATTTCATAACCACGGGGAAGGAAGCTATTTATAAACACCAATTAAATGATATAATATAGTCCAAAGCCATTAATAATAAAACTATTAATGTAGGTAGACATTACTTTCACATGGAGTAGTTTTTGAAGTAAACTTTTTCAAATGCATATTTAACTAAGGAAACATTGCATATTTCCTACTCAAGGTCATTTTAACTTATCATATTTGCCGTGATAGAAGTAAGTTGTTCAAGAAAGAAAATAACACATAAAACACTCAAACCTAGAATCACTTTCTTAAAAGCTCTGAGATTGTTTCAGTCAGCAGCTGTATTTTATATGAGGTTAGAAACCTCTACATGCATGTATGAAGCTTAAATGCAAGTTCATGTTGGGTTTTGCCAGTCTCAGGAAACATTTGGTGATAAAAATGTCAGAACAGAAGATTGCAGTGAGGTTTGACACCACAAGCCTCCAGTGGAGTAAAGAACCCATCACAATAATACTATTATCACACTAGAATTGTGCATCACTTGCATTAGAAGAAAGCAAACTAATTTGAAAGGATTAGAGGTCATTATATTTCACCAAATTCCCAGAAAAGCTGTAATAATTTATGCTATAGTATTAAAGCTTTGGAGTAGTTACTCTGCCCAGTCTCAAACCAGTATGGAAAACTGAATCCAGATGTTAAAGCTCTAAATACTGGACTAACACTTAAAAAATGGTTTTCTTACAGAGAAGATGCTGAATTCAAGTGGGTTTAAAGAGAATTCTACAGCAAAGCATGAGAGATAGCTAACGACTGCTGGGCTAAGCCTTCTTGCAATAATGCATCTGACAGGCCACCCACTGGATACCCCAGCAAAGACACAAGGATGGAGTATTTTACTATATAATAAAGACACAGAGCAATTTGTTTCTTCTTGGTAGACATCAAACTCCAGACACAAAATTTCTAAAAAGCCACAGCAAAGCATCGACTTTAAAAATGCCAAACCAATCAATTCCCTCCCCAAATTCCCAGATATTCAGTAGTTCATGTATATTTTGCTTTATCTAAAAAACCCTCAAATCCAGTCCACAGTCTCACCAGAAAATTTATAGAACTCTATGTTTGTTTTCCACAAGACAGAAAAACACATTTTCAGTTACAGATTTAAAACCAAAGGTTTTATTCTAATGAGTTTTGTAAAGAGAGCTAAATATCTCCATATTTTCAGCACACTCAGCAATGTCTGAGTGCATAAACCGAGACCTGTCATGTCTGTCTTGTGATTAGGAGAAATTCAATGCTTCACCTCTTTGTCACATTTGTTGTTTTGTCAGAACTGGCATGTAGATTGAATGGCAGGTGACATTTCCAAAGATTTAAATAAGGTAAGGAATTAATGAAATTAATATATTCATTTTCTAAAGCATAATGAGTCATTTGCATAGAAAATGTAAGAGTCTGTAAAGATGAAATGAACTCCAAATGCTTGAAGACATTATGAACTCCATTTCTTATATTTCTCTGTTCATGAATGTACATGTGTAGGTGTGTGTATATGTGTATATATATACACACACACACTGCAGAGAAAGATTTTAGACCCCTGAATTTCTTGCTCCATATAAGAAAGAGACAGAAAATTAACACATCTACCAAGAATAAAGAATAAAAAAACACTGTCCAGGCTGTGTTAAAATATACCACTGGAAAGTCACATTTACAAATTAAGCAGTAGGAGTTTCAAGGCTACCAGCTAATTCCAATTTAATGATGCTGCCAGTGTGTGAAACAACAGAGTGAAGCAAAATAAGCTGATTTGGTCAGTCAATAATTGAAAATCTATTTGCCTGATGTTGATTTACAGTGCAACAGGATTCAGCTACTGAAATTTGTAACTGGTGCTCCTGTCAACAGGAGAAAGGGCAGCCTTTAATTTATGAATTGAAGAGAGCTAGGACTAATTAAAGATGCAACATAAAGCTGGGAAATAGGGACTCTAATATGCAGCATGAATTCACATAAATGCAGACATTTTAGCCAGCTGGAGCTGAGCTATAGTGCTAACTGCAGCTCAGCTTGGCTTTGCACAGGGGTTTCAAGAGTTATTGGTGTTTTTGCTCATGTGCACATTTCCATGATACACACAGGACTTCTTTACAAGTCAAAATGCTTTGCCAGAACAAAGAAAAATGAGTAAAGAGGTAACAAATACTACAGGGAGGTACAAAAAGAAGAAAAACAAAGGCAAGGTTTAGGTTGAACAATAGCAGGCAGTGCCTACAAGCACAGGCCACCTGCAGGAGACCTGGTATTTCAGCATCACTTGTAGATCTTTTGAAAAATTCTGTGTTTTCTTCACAACTTCATGCACAGCTCCTTCGGCAGACACTCAAGTCTGCTTAAAATAAGACCCAAGTCTATATAACAATTTGCCCCACAACTCCTCTGCTTCAAAATGAGCAACTCTCATTTCCCTCCTGGTGGCACAAGAGGATTTTGTCCTCTAATTCCTATTTCTCAGCATGCCAGGGACACTACTGGTTTAGTAGAATGAATTCTCAGCAAATTTATATCATAAACATATTCTCCATAACTATATATCTTTGACAACCTGTGTCAAACAAGGCAGAAGACTGACAAACTCCATTCTATAATCTACCTGATCACACTGAAACATTACAAAGACACAAAGCAAATGACTTTAAATGCCCTATGGATGCCTGTTGTGCCTTAAAATTGTTCAGAATTTGGCTAGATACACTAGGGAAGGCACTTGGAAGCTGAATTCCACACTTGCTTCAGAATGGTTGCAGGAACAAGACCAAATTTAGTCTCCCTTACACAACTGCTTTTTAAGAATACTTTAGGGGTGTATGTATAAGCATAATGTTTGTGGATGAGATTATCCAACAGCTAAAATAAACTTTGAAAACAGTAATTGAATGTATAAGTGTTTAGGAATTTGCTGATAGATCTGAGCCAGACTGTCAGTGAAGGCCTGGGACCTTCCAGACAGTTAATGCTTGGAAAAGAAGCTGAATATCCAATCACTATTTATTTGATACAGAAGTCATTGATATGTGCAGGGAGCCTATGAAGACAACAGGAACCACAGATTTGGTCTTGAGAAAACAAGAACATACCAAGAAATACTCATCTGCAGAATTGTTTTAACCCGCTTACAGTAATGCTACAAGTGTTCCTGTGACACTTTGACAGGCTTTTTTACTAGGTTCTTTCTACTTGTTTCCTAAAATTTATATTTCTCTGCCAGTATTTTCCCCTACATAACCATACCATCTCACTGTTACCTCCAAGTCATGTTTTCTGCAGTACCAACCTACATTTCAGCTGTCTACTTTACAGCAAAGCTCAATTTAATTTCAGACTTCTTTTCAATGAGGAATAACTGACTCTATCTTCAAGAAGGTATGAGGCACGTTGACTCTTTACCTTTTACTCTGCTATTTTCATTCTATTCCTTTTAGTATGCACAGTTTTGCATACTGCTTGCCCTCACAGAGTTGTTCTTGAAGCCTACAAAATCCTATTTTTAAGCATCACTCTTCCACACGCTTGTTTGTGAAAGGAAAAATATTTCCTATTATGATTTAAATTCTTACAAGAGATACACAGCAACTCCAGTATATCTCTATTAACCCAAGAAAGAAGACATTTTTTGAGAAGAGGTGAGTGTAAATAGTGTCTCTGTGAAGAGACAGGGAGAAAAAAATCATTACGTGTCAGCACAGTAGGGATAGAAAGTACAACTCTATTAAACTCTTAATAGAAGTATTTAAATTAAAACACCCCTTTGAGTGAAATTGTGCACTAATGTATGTTACCTGAGACTTCGCTTGCCTCCTCTCTCTCATCCCTCCACAGAAGCCTGGGACACATTTTACCCTCCTGCAGCGCAGTCAGCGATCCGTCCGTGACTGATGGACCCACGGCACGGTGGAAGCAGACCCTGTGGGTCACAGGGATGCACCAGAGGGAAACATGAGGCACTGAATCTGTGCTTGATGTGCAGAGGAGACAGAAGATTAGAGAGGAGATAAGGTGGATAATAGGCTCGGCTTCTGACACCTCTTCTTGTGAAGGTTCTCAAACCAAAATGTTGTTTGGAGTTCTTTTCCGTTAATTAAATGGGAGCTGAGGGGATATATAACCTGTCAAGGTCTGAATAGCTCAACCTCCAACACTTTCTTCCACAGAAAAGTCTGACTGAGGAAATGAAGTAAACATTCCCATTGAGCAGAATCCTGTTTCCTTCTCCCTTCTCCTTCCCCTGGAGCACTCACAAGGTGCTCAGCCACCCCAGGTACTTCAACAAGCAGAGGGAACACCAAAGAGCCCTCAAGAGCAAACACCATTCATTACCATTAGAGGACTTATCACTGCAGGAGCCACTTTGTTGTACTGAACAGACATGCTAAATCTGCTATTAGAAAGTCACATCATTTGTTCAGAGAACAAAGTTGCTGCTTTAGCTGCACGCACCTGTGTTTCTTTGATGGCTCATCTTCACTTTGCTTTTATCACCATAGCCTGGTGCCAGACTTAACACAGAAACAAGTGACCTAATGAATGACACCTGAATGCTATAAAAAGGGGAAAAATATTCAGTTGTGATGAAAATGTGTTCTTGAATGTACATGCACACTTCAGAGAAGGATGGAGTATCCAGCTTCTCACCCAGCACCACTTTTTTAGGGTTAAAAGGGTCAAAGAAGCAGAGTCAGGGCAATAAAACACAGAATAGGGAATATGTGTGTCCTGCATGTGCACATGGACACTTGATACTTGCAAAAAAGGCAGTAAAAGTTGCAAAATAAACAACTAATTTTCTTTATAAAAAAATAAAAGTTCTTCTCCCAAAGCTAGGACTTGCAATGCATTAAGTGTTCTGCATGTGAAGAAATTATTTCTTCAGTATTTCTAGAAATGGAAGGATGTCTCTTAGGTCACACATGGAAAGAAGCATCAACAACAAACAAGTCTGCAAACACGAATAACAAGACAGATGGTCTCTGTTAAAGCCAAACAAAGGTATTTACTAAAAAAAAATTACTAAAAAACACAGCCCTTGAAGTCTACAGTAAATTGAATAATGAAAAAAATTACTGGAGTGAAACCTATGATTGAACCTAAACTTGTTTCTATAAATGTAGGATCTAATTTGTATTCAGGACACATCAATTTTCTCTTGTTTTCAAGAGAAACAATTCATTACAGAAGTTTAATGAACCCTACTCCATTTTTTGTCAGGCTTTACCTTTAGGGGAGGAGAACAGGCACTAAAGACACAAGGTACTCAATGACAAAAAAAAAAAAAAGTAAGTAGGATCTCAAGTAATTCTGAAGAAATGAATTTAATCTGCAAACAAGAACGACCTAAATACTTTACTAAGAAATTACTTAGATATTTTCTTAGAAATTATAGCCCATTATTCATGTTCTGGTCAATATATGACTATCATGTAGTTGACAACTACTGCAAAAATCACAAATTAGAGGAAAAATCTCAGCTGAGAAACACTTCAAGACACAGATATCCTCCCAGTGAATACTGCAGTTTCATAGACTGTAAAGAGGAAAATACAGCAAAACCAAAGTCAGAAAAAAAATTTTAAAAAGGAGCATCAGAAGAATCCTTTGCATGCTTCATTTTGAAGGCAAAAAATTAAGGAGCTTTAATTTTGTCTACTGATCAGTGACTGAAGTTCATTATACCCAACTTTAAAACATCAGCAATACTGACTGTGCAGAAAGAGAAGTGACCCATCGATTTTCATACAGCATGTTGCTTTCTTAGAATGGTTGGGCCACACCCCATGCTGCCAACTCCTTCTCTAGCTTCACTTAGGCTGTGCCAATCAATAAAAACTGAGATTTTGTCCTTCTGCACTGTTTATGATACGTATGTTTGGCAGACGCAACAGCATTCAAAAAATCTACCAGGATTTTTTGTGGAATTAAACAAATGTATAAACTGGAAAAAAGTAGCGTTTATGATTTTATATTGAATTAGGAGGCCTTGCAAAGCTAATAAAATTATCATTGAATATAGTACTTAAACAATGAGGTTTCATCTCAAACACTTTTAAATTAAAAATATTGTTAGCATTTTAAAGAGCACCTTGAGAGACAAGAGCGTTCTGTGCGATTTAAGGTGTATAACAAATATGACAGACAGTATACACAAATGTGCATGACAGAGCAAGTTATCACATTGTCATGTGCACAGAGCTCTTTAAAAGGAACATTATTCTTTTGACAGATTTTTATTCTCAGGTTTACCACTGCTCCCAAAGACTCACTCCCTCTTTGAAGACAATGGTGGATTTGGTAAATCCTCCAGGTTTTGGCAGAGGTTTATTTTCTACCCCAAGGGGGTAAAAAAAAAGAAGGAATGGAATTTGAGGGTCTCTATTTGAGGTTGTCCATGCCATGGGGTGTTGAACACCCTGGGGAGAACGTGCAGGTCACAGGCATCAGTTTATGAGCAGGCACAGGGACAACGCTGCTGCAGAGTTGTTCTCCCATGGTGACCATGGGACTGGCACCATCCTCAGCTTCTAAGTGGAAATTATGGGATTGTTGAGGGGAGAAATGCAAGGTCCAGTGTGATGCACAACCAGTAGGCTGGGTGGAATAATCCCAAATAGACTTCCTTGCATCTAAATGTACAAACTGACCACCAATGACTCAAATACAGAGGACAGAATGCATCACATGAAGAATCTGAACTAGTATTGCTGATAGTTAACAGAATATGCTGGTTTGCATCATTCTGCATTTCCAATAAAATTATATCATTTTTTTACACTTTTTTTTTTTTAATTCAGCATGCACAAAAAGACAATCTAGATTTCTTTGTCTTCTCTTTCTCTTGATTATTTTTCATTGCCAATTCTTCCTACAGATAAGTCTGAAAGTCGTGGCACTTTGCCAAAGTGCATATTACTTCTGAATCAATTTAGATGCATATTCTACCTAAATAGAGCACCTGAGGTATCTTGGTGTAATTTCTTTACACATATTATTGTTATTTGAATTGTTTATGTGCCTGTGAAAACACGGTGAGAAGAGAATCAAAGTAAATGGGTCAAAGACAAGATTTCACAAACGGGGACAAATGTGGATCTAATACATCACTCAGGAGAACACAAATCATTTGGTTTCTGGCATAGGCTTTTTTAGTCATCTAGAAAACCAATTTTCAAAAGTAGGTGTTAAAAAGAACTAACTATCCACATAAAGCCAGGTAATGATAAAGAGAAGGATCTCTGATTTCAGGCTTATTTACTTATCTTCTAACTTTTGTGTGAATATCACAAACTATGCAATTGTGTTTTCTGTGACCAGCTTTCATCCTCTGATGTTTTGCACTCTTAACATAAAATTTACTTCCCTTCTACCTGTTATCACTAAATTGAACTACAGCAAAATTCAAATGACAGAAGAAGGCAGATTTAAGGGAGCAATACGCAAACATCTGCTGGAATCATGAAAGAACAGTAAAGGCTACAGAAATAAAAAAAGACAAAATAACATTTTATGAGCTGCCACTCTACCAGGAGATACTAATGAAGGTGTTAGAGTTATATGACAAAAGATAAAACACAGATAATACATCTAACAGACATATTAACCAATGGATGCCATGCGAGGCCTCACAAAAATGAAACAGGGCCAAACCTGGAACAGCATGGACTTTGAAAACCTTCCCTCATCACCTCTGGACAAGTCTAATGTAAAAATGTGGACTTCAATTACTGCTGGTTGAATTTAAAATGTGCCAGGTCAGCGCCAGACTGCCTCACTGCCCAAAGGCTCAGCCTCTGTGAGGATAAGGGGACATGAAGACAAGATGACACCAGTGAGAAGCAGGGACTTGCACTGAACAATCCTTATGAGTTCCTTCCAACCCAAAATATTCCATGATTCTCTAATCCTATGCTGGCCCACTCATGGCTTGTAAAGCAAAGGTTTTAATTCCATCCTCACTACTAGACTGCAGCTCAGGGAAGCTCCTCAGCACCCAGCTCCATTCATTCAGAGGACATCAACACAGGCTGGTACCTCCTGTGAGCTTGAGGAGCAGATGAAATAAATGCTAAAATGAATTGCTGCAACAGAGCAATTGTGTGAAGAAAACACAACTGGAGAAACCTGGACATTTCTCAAAGAGTTTTCCTTCACAAGCTTGATGTTGCCACTGCCAGGGAGTGAAAGGTAATTAGACTGATTAACTGAAAATCATTGAGGAGCTGCCATTGGCTCCTTTGTCAGCGCTGAAGCTGCACAGGGCCAGTGTCACTGCTCTAAAACACCAACAAAGAATACTTAATGAAGAGAGGTGACTGGAGAGTGGAACTATTTGAGGAGTTTTGCACCACAATATAAACATTTGCTATTAGTTCTCAATGTATATTTTTCATCCTAAGAAGTCGTAGTCACCTTCCAGGTCTCAATTCCTTGATATTTCATATTATGCCAGAACTCAACTCTTTAAATTAACTCTTCCCAAAGAGAAATGAAGAAATGAACAACATTTTGCAGGAGAGTTTTCAGCAGACAGTCTTCCTCAGATTTTTAGAGCAAAACAAAAAAAAAAAAACAAAAAAACAAAAAAAAAAACAAAAAAAAAAAAAAAAAAACACCAGAAAAAATAAAGACAGTTTTTAAAAATCCCTATTACTTCTTCAAGTGGTAATACTGATAAACTCAACAGATTTTCTTACAATACAAGAATTACTGGTAGGTTTCCTTGAAGCCTGATATATTTCTGGTCAATAATTGAAATATTTGGCCAATTCTTCAACAAAAATAGCAAGAATATTCTGGAAACAAAAGCTCTGGGTATGCAGATTTAGACACTGAAATATACGATTCAAAAGTTATGGGTTGGATCTCTTAGAGCATTTTATTCACCTATTTGTAATTAATTTTATTGTCCAACATCTTCCACATGAGGAACAATAATTGTACAGGAAGACATCCTTAGACAAAACTGCTAAGATATTTTCTGCCTTCATTCAAAAATAATTTTGGATAGATCTAAACCCAAAAATCACCACCACCACCATGTTTGGCTTGAGCAGTTTCATCATAGATCTGTGCCTTCAATCCCAGTGTCACCTGTGTGGGAACATCCAGAAGGCACAGAAAAACACACCATGGTGTTGCACTTTACCACACTGAACTTCTTCAAACAAAATTTTTTTAAAAAGAGGAAAAAAGGCACAAAAATTATGACTGGGTAACAGCAACAGAATTTTTGAATAGTCAAATCAAGGGGAACAAAAAGAGACTGATGAAAAGTTGAATTACTCAGATGAGGAAAAATTAGTTGACTGCATTCCACTAGAATTTGCTTTTTGATTTGAAACTCTATGATCTGGAAAGCAACATATTTGCATTTACTTTTTAATACATTAATAGCAGCTTAATTGTGAAGGTTTCTTCTTAAATAATCTCATTAAAAATTAACTGGTGTTTGATTGATATGAAAACAGTTTTGATTTAGCTTTCTAGCTTTAATTCTACTAAAATTGTACAGTTTGAAAAGTAATGTGCTTTATTATCACAACAGTACAGTAATTTTGCCAGCTTTTCTACTGAATAATTTGATCACAGTAGAAATGAGCTTTGCTTCAGCTTGCTTTTGATTTGTGTGTACATGCATTAGGATTTTATGGTCTTTCACTAAAAGCTAAAATGTGACAGAATAATGTCTCCCATGTCAAGGACAATGCAATGGGGCAGTGCTTTTGGAGGAATTCTGGCCGAGCATCTGGGGTTACCCTGCCAGCAATCTAAGAAGCAGAAAAACCCTTCCAGATCACTGCCCAAAAAGGAGGACAAGGCCAAAATGTTTTTGGTGGTGCCCAGCAACAGGGCGAGGAACAATGACCACGTACTAAAACACCAGAAGCTCCATTCAACATGAGGAAGAACTTGCATTGAGAGCTGCAGAGCGCTGGGACAGGTGCCAAGGAAGGGTGTGGATTCTCCCTCTCTGGAGACATCCAAACCTCACCTGGACACACTCCTGTGTCACCTGCTCCAGGTGACCCTGCCTGGGCAGGAGGTTTGGGCTGGGCAATCTCCAGAGGTCCCTTCCTACCCCAACTATCCTTGATTCTGTGGAATGCACTTCTGAAGGATATAATTATTCCTCTCACTGTAACTGATATAACAGACAGTTTAGAATTTTGTTCTTTTCCTTTTTAATTGTTCATCCTCTGTAACAAAACCTCGATTTGGCGATCGATTTAAGAAACGCGCACAGGAACCATCATGCAAAATTAAAATTTTGAAAAATAAAGTACCAAAATAAGATTTGCAAAAAGAAGCCCCACAATTTCCACATAACCTTTCCTGTGATACTACATGCATATTTAATACAGGTGTGTGCTTTAACAATTTATTCTTATATTAGTGTTTCTGCACAACTCCCTCTTCATTCACAGCAAAGGCAGTTTACAGGAAGGGGAAATTCCATGTGCTTTTAACCTCATAAATCTACTTATAGTCCTAAATTTCATTTAAACCCTGCACTGGCAAGAAATCTTATAGACTGAAGGTAATTTATTTTACTTTTGAATTCAAGTCTTATATTTAATGACTTCTTCCTAAACTAGCGATGCAGCTTAAAGGAGGGATTATCCATTATCCCTACCGATTTTTATCACAAAGAGACCAAACTTCCATTCACAATAGGTAGAGACACAAAAATCCAAGTTGCCCTAATGTAACCTCACCTATAAAAACAGTGCTTACAGCATAGTTGTATGTGAAAATGATATAAAACCCAAGTATCTCTGCAATTCATATAACAATTTATAGCACAAACTGTTGTCACAACTTAAAAGTGACTGAAAATTGCCTTGGAAATAATGGCTAATGGATTATAATAGTCTTTGTCACAAATTATCCTGAGTAGTTTTGGTTAAGCATCATGTAGCTTTATATAACATTATACTGCATTAATATGCTATTTCATCAAACTGCTCAAAACCTCTATTAATCTTAATGGACCCAAAGCAAGAGATCTCCTAAGAAATTTAATAACATCTCTTTTGGTATAGGTGTGCTGCTCATTGCTGGAATAAAGTTCATTTATTCACAGTATCCAGCATGGGGCTGTGTTTTGGATTTGTGCTGAAAGCAGCACTGATAATGCAAGGATCTACTCTTGCTTGCATCACTTGCCCTCTTTGGGGTTGATTTCTCTTTGTTATTTCCCTTTTACTTACAAATAATCTGATTATTATTACTATATATTAATTTCAAAGTTTAAACTATTTTTATCTCAACTCCCAAGAGTTTTCTCACTTTTGCCCTTTTGATTCTCTCCTTCCAATCCTGCTGGGAAGGAGTGAATGAATCAATGAATGACTGCTTGGTGCCTAGTTGCTGGCTGGGGTTAGACCACGACATGGTAGATGACTCTTTAGCCCAAGAAGATAGAGCCTATAACATAAATATCTACTTGATGGAGAAGCAGAGTTATTATTCATCAAAGAAAACAAAAAAACTCCAACCCTGCCCCACAAAACCACCAAAAAATCCAAACACAAAAAAAAACCCAACCACAACCAAAACCAAACCCATATAAAGCCTGGATTGAGCTACCTACAGTCAAAGAAATTCTAGAACTTTCTGCTTCCCCACAGAGCCCTAAAAGAGATCAAATTTTCAAAACAGGTATTGCAAATGTACTGAGCAAAGACTTCAGGGTGGAGAAAGACACAGGAAAAGGAATTGCTAAATTGCCTTATTCAGCTTCTTGCCCTCTCTTTGGGTAAAATTTAATCCTAAAGAGTTAACATGGCTAAAAAATTTTCAGTCACTAAAAGATTTAAACAGGAAAGTAACTTCAGGTTGCTCAATGGTGAAATAGCCAGCAACATGCAAAGAAACACCTACAGAAACCTTTTTTTTTTTTTCCTGTGCTTGAATGAAGAATTTTAACAACATTCAGCAGATGCCGTCATTATGTGAGACTATCTTGATTGCTGCAACTCTGCAACAGAAAACAGGATTTGCATACAAGTAATAGCAAGCCACTCCTTGGAAAAAGGAGATGGTACTTCCAAGTGGACTTGTTAACACCAAGAAATATGGGATGCCTGCTGTGAAAACTTATTTAAGATCATTGCATTGTAAAATATTCTAGTTGAAGTGTTCCCGCTGGAAAAGGGTCATTTTTTTTAACCAAAAACTTTCCTTTTACTACAGAAATGCTTGGTATCATCCCCATTTGATCTTAAATAAATATGCATTATCATGCATTTACATAAAGAAGGAAACACTGATTATCTTAAAATTATTTTAGTCTAGACCATTTGCCAGCATGCTATGTATGCAAAGTCAATTAGGTCACAGATTGGGGCACTTAACATTTCTCTCATTACAACTCTTCATATGGTGTGAGAGGGAAAAACAGTGACAAATTTGTGCCTGTGCAGTTTCATGATTCACCAGAAACAAAAAAAGGATGGGGCAGGGATGGAAGGGAGAGAAGGAAATAAAAAGAAAATATGAAAGCACAAATTCCCCTACAGTCACAAGGATTCTGTACGCCAGTTTGAGGAATAAATCAGAAACTGTTCCAACTGCCATCCTTATCAAACTTAATGATGCTCTGCACAATCTACAGGTATCAATCTGATCAGAGATTGACAATCCATCGGTTCAAACCTGCACCTCAACTTTAGAACCATTCATCTGCTACAGGTAACATGCTCCAAGATCAAAACAAATAGCATATTACATTTAAAGCAAGAGCATCTGCTGGGAGTACATTGCAGAACAACAGATGTTACTACAGCAAATAATTATCAATCTTGTGCTGATCCAGTGGCACTGACAAGGCATTCAAAATGCAGCTGGACAAGGAAAGACCTTCCCATCCCAAAGTTATTCATGGAAATCTGGGTGATTTAGCAGAATCATCTTGAAACCTCTGGACATCTCAGCAAACCTCACCTTTAAAAAGCCATTTAGATTCATCACACCATTCTGTCTAGCAGTAAAGGATTTATGTTGTTTACTTGCCTTTGTGTAGCTGCAGGATTTTATGTATCCCAGTATCCAACAGTGCAGATACTGGCAGCAACAACAAAAAAATCAGTGCTCAAATGTGAATACAACATTATTAAGGATACCCTGGCACTATCATTCATTTTAAAGTTGCATTTATAAAGGCAGGATGCAATCAAGGAAACAAATATTCCTCTGAAATGTTCCAGTTGTTTTCAAGAGGCTACACTCTACTCTTGCTGGAAAACAGCCACATCAAGGACCACAAAAGCACAGGTTGTTGGTGAGGGGAAAAATCATGAAACAATTTTAATTACATGTTCCAGGAGACTCTTAGAAAGCTGCAGATGACAGATATTCTAGTACTGGATCTTGGCTGAAGCTACTGTAATCCATTGCATTTTGTGTCAGTAATCACAGGTTAATAAATAAATGAAGTTCAGTTGTCTATCTAAAATACAAGACTCTTACAGAAGTAATATCCATAAATCTTAATTAGCACCGAAGATGTAAAAGGAAACCAGGCTTGTTTTGTTTGTTTTTAGAGTTGCCCATATCCAATATTAACTTAAATTGAAATAAAAATTATTTTGGATGCTTGAGCACATCATTCTATGCAGCACAGCCAAGCTGTACCAATCCCAACTCCTAGCAAAATCTCAGCCTATAAATACTGCCTGAAAGCAAAAATTAGTATAAAGCATCCTCATGGCACAATGGTATTTCAGGAGCTTTTGACATTAATCTTGATATTGTGAACTACATGTGCAACTCCACACTTTGTTACTATTTGCATCAAACAATTTTTTCTTCCTTTTTTCCTTTTAATTTTCAAAATCATTTCACAAAGTGACAATATTGTTGTCTTATCCTTGCTTTGTAAATACATAGAAATGTAAAATACATCCAGTATGATACCAATATGAATTAAATCATTTTCAGAGAAGAAAAGCAGAATAGTAACTCAGAATATATATGTATTTATAACAGTAGCTATATATATGACACAGTAGTTCAAAACAGATTCTCAAGGATTGTTAAGTATTTGCTAAGGTTGGCTACTTCTCATTTGGAAATCAAATATTTTACTGATTCAGACACTTTTCATATGGAAGGGAATCTGATGTTCACACACACACAAATTATATTCCCATCATAGACTTCAAATACCTGAAATATGTTACCTTGCTGCAGTCTCGTTATAGTGTGAGAAACCTGATATTCTCTTACCTAGAACACAAAAGAGAAATTGTTTTAGATTACTTCACAGCATTGTTCAAATCATACATTTTGCAAATTAAAGAAAAATGAACTACATACAACCAACAAATTGACTTTTGACTATTTAGTGGTAATGGTCTTTAGTATTAAAAAGATCCAAGATATTTGGCATCATCTTCTTTCACAGCTTTGTCATTTTCTCTCCTTAGATTATTAAAAACTCAGTCTTTTACATCAAGGAAAATGAAAAGCCATGTAAAATTCCAAGCTCGATGTTCACATTTATCTTGGTATGATTCAGGTTCTTAACTTTCAAACTTTATCCAATGTGCTCCACTTGTACAAATGTAAATGCATATACATGGCTTTTTTTTGAAAGTAGAATTCAAAGGCTTCTATAAACCTCACTCTACAGTGGTTTTGTTTTGGTTTTTTGTTTGTTTGTTTGTTGAGTGTAATGATATTATAAAAACCACTTTGGTTTAATTTTATCTTCCACTTTCTTTTTCAACAATGACAAAGATCCCGTAAGTTTTTGTCAGCAGTACCTTGAAGCTAAAGGAATGTCTGAAGTGGTAGTGGCACTTTCTGTTTTTAAAGTGGCAATAAACTAGTAAATGCATATATTTTGAACCAATTTAACCTTTAAATTGTATACATTCTTTTAAGCAGAGTAATTTCACCTTAATGATGCCAACAACAAAGAAATTACAAGTTCTTTCAACTGCTTAAACTATGGTATATATGGATTCCTGGAACAATTGAAAGGTTCTTCCTACAAGCTATTTTTTATCACTCGTGTGGATTACTGGACTCTTAACAAAGACTGCTTACTTTTCACCAAAGTTTTTCTTACGACAAAAAGGAAACAAAATATCTCTTCATTTAGAGCTGCAGCCATAAACCATCAGCTATCATATTTATGATTTTAAATTTTAGGTTTGACATGTAGTTTAACTTCTTATGAGCGACACAGCAAAAATGAACACAAACCCAGCCAACTTATTATGTCTGTAACACACAAAGGTTTTCAGGTGATTTAAAACCCACCAGTACAGTATTTCTCACTGGTCCTGGCCCAGTATGACGGACACATCCAGCATGTACAGGCTGGGTATATTTTTGTTTTCCAGCACCAAGAACTGTGGATCTGCTTCTCCCTTTCTCCCTGCAGATGCTGCAGTTTCTCCATGCTCTGTTTGTGCATCCCTGCACTTACCCAAAACTTCCCAGTGACATTCCCCACTCTAAACTTCAAACCATTTAAACTTGAAAAGCAGTTTTCTGTTTACTTTTTAAACTAGATCACTTAGACAGGTCTGGGTTAGTTTCTGGTAATAGCAATGCTTGAAACTGCACAGCAGAGAGTGTGACAACTCTCAGTGGAGAAAGCCTTGCTGGCAGATGATCCCTACCTTTCCTTTAACCTAATTCTGTTTATCCATTAGGCAACCTAAGTGATTTTCTCAGTGAACAGCTATGGGACAGCAAAACAAACCTTTTTTTTTTTCTCCTCTGCTTTTGAAACCTGTGGAACAGAGCTTTCTATAAAACCAATTCTTTTCCTGTTTCCTCTGTTGAGCTCATTATCTATCTAATAACTAACTTAGCTATTTTTGTAGATTTTCTTTGATAACTGTGACTCAGTTGGTCTGAGTGATGGTCTTGGGATAGAGAAGAGGGGAGGAAAAAAGGCAACAATCCCCATGGTAAATGGCTTCTAGGGTCTGTCAAGATTTTATGCCAGAGAAAAGCTGCTTGGAAACTCACAACTCCAGTAAAGGTTTTGCTACACTTGAAGAATTATAGAATATTCTGTCAAGAATATCAACTCTTAGGTTTTGTTAAACAACAAAGTATTTAGAACTTTAAATGTTAATGTATTTTATTTAGAGATTGTGAAACACATTGAAGAAGGATGCAAAAGTGCTGTTATCTGAAAATATTTCAAGATACAAAAAAAAAAAAAAAAGGGCTTCCATCAGGGCAAGCCAAGCAGGTTCTGCGAAAGGAGGACTTGGCCACATGGAAGTTCTGCTCCTGCCAATGTAGTCACAGCTCTAAAAATCCTCCCTATTCAGTGGCCATGCCATTTGTCTAAGACAGAAAAAGAGGGGTTCCAAAGTCAGACTCTTTCTGTTGCATTTCTCTTCTTGTTCCTTTCTACTCTTATCAATCTGCAGAATCCAAAATGTGTTGAACTTAGGATTTATGTGTATTATTGTGTTTCCATTCTGTTTCCCAACTGCAGCCACCAGCATGGTCTCTTTCGTGTGGGAGAAAACTTAAAATTGTCTTTGGAAAAGAGGAACAGATTCTAAAGGTGAACACTGGGATTTATTGCTGTCATCTGAAATACCAAAACATCTGCAGGCTTTAGTAGCTGGGACATATGTAACAGAAAAGAAAAAAAAATCAAGTATAATATAATACCCTGTATTTTCAGCTGTGAAACTGAGCAGCAGATGTTCATGAGCAACAAGTGATTTCAATGCAATAATTAGTAAAGAAAGTAGCTTTAGTGTGGGATAGCAGAAGGGCACTGACATGCTCTGGTTTGACACAAAGGGAACAGAGAAAAGTAGACCAAATAAGAATTCTGTGTCATGTACACTAAAGAAACAGGGAATTAGATAAGGATAAAGCATCACTAGAGATTTTTATAAAGGTTTAGAGTTCATTTACATATGATGTAGAGAGATCAGAGCTTTACAACTAAGGTGTAAATTGAAAGTTATGTGTTTTATGATCAATGAATCAGGAACAAGCTGACTTCAATAAAATCTGACCAGTTAGAAATCAACAGCAATCCTACACCAATAGTAGCATACAAGAGTAGCCTTGAATAAACAGATACATTGTTCTAAAAACCCAGCTGGGAAAATCCATTATAAAATAATAAATAAAAAATAAACATATAATATTTAATTAAATATATAATATATAATATATAATATATAATATAGAATATATAATATATAATATATAATCATCCACAGTACTGGTAAAAACTCATGATTGTGATCACTACTAATGAGTCAAACTACTAAACTACCTTCCCTTAAAACAGCTGACACTTAAAATTTTAATATAGTGATTTCTGTCTTAACAACCTCTTTCATTTCTTACTATAAATTAATCCTTTGAGCTCAACTATAGAATACAAAACCATAAATATTTACATCTTCACCACAATTATTCAGACTGCACAGATCCAAGCCTTGCTCACAGCTCTCAGGCTGATCAGGCCTGCTTGCATTATATGAATTCTCCTTGAGCTCGACTTTGAGTTGACTTTGAAGTTTATGAGCTGAAAAGCAGCTAAATTAAGCAGAACAAAACAAGCAAATGACAGCTAAAGAAGCATTAGACCCAAGTATATCCATTCAATTAATTTGCAGTTTTACCCATTCTTCTGTTTAACTGCTTTGTCAAAATTTCAGCAGAAGTACCATATGACTGGATTTATGCTACACACATCAGTAAGATAAATATCTGAAATAAAGGACAAAATAAATAATTCTGCACAACAAGACCTAGTAAAAACAAACAAACTCATTCAATTTTTTTCTGGTTTGCTTTTAAATGGATGCATTTGCTCTTTACTGGCAATTTGAAATGTCCCTATTTTATAAATATATGAAAAAAAATCCTCTCATAAAGAGACAGAAAAATGTTCAAGAACTAAAGAGCAAATGTATAAATTAAAAAAGTCTTCCTGGGAAAAAGACACAGGAGACCTTGCAGGAAACTAACAATTCTTTTTTGTTGTTGTACTGTGATACAATTCAACCCAAATAACATGTGAGCCCAATTATGATATGAAATGAATCCTAAACAGGGTAAAGTGCTGCAGTTTTGTCCTCAGCTACATCAAGGAACCCCCACTTGCCTTCTCTATCTTTCAGTCCTGTTTTCCACCTTAAATGTTGCTTGAGATACAAATGGATCAAAAAAGAACACCAATCCGATGCTGGTATGGAAACTACAAAAAATTTTAATTTTCAGACAGATTTTAAAATTACTGTAGATATTACTTAGTTCTCAGTATAGATGAGAGCTACTGCAACTGTACTTTTCTAACCAAAGAATGCAAGGACTCACTTCTCACTTCACAAATCTAGAATAAGAGGAAAAGCAGTAAGACAAAACATGGGTGAGTCTAAAGAAGATGATGAGTAAAGTTTTAGGAATGTGTTTATTTAGAACGGTGATGATCAGTCTGGTGCCTTGTGGAGAAAAAGATACTTTGCTCTTTCTTTTTTGTTGTTTTTTCCTCCCCATAAAGAAAAAAACAATCATGTGCTTTAGTAAACACTTTCTGCTTATGTTCCCACACAATCCCTTATTGTTGTGGAGACATTCTCCCAGTAATCAAGCTAACTTAGTAAATCCTGTAGCTTGTCACTTCCTGAAAAAGGTGACAGGTGCTAATTTTCTCAGAGGCATCATATTCATACAAAGTCTGGGAAGACACTCATGGGGATAAATAAATATGTCTTTTGATCCAAATACTGTCCCACTCCTGTCCTCTAAATCACAGAAATGCCAGAACAAATCAAAGAAAACAATGAGAAAAAATGTGTTATATCATCAATGCTGCTCTCAAAATTGCTGACTACATCTCCCATTAACTCTATTATTTTAATGTAATCAAGGGCATTAAAGTTTGCTGAGCACTTTATGTACTCAGTATTGCAAAGCACATGCAATAACAAACTCCTATTTTCCACAATTGCCAAGTAAGCATTAACAGAAGTAATTCTTCTTTATTAAATGATTTTCTGACGAGTTTTGAAAGCTTGGATGCAGATGTACTTATCTGTCCTCTAAAGCTAAGATAAACTACAGTGCAAGCTTTTTTCTTTGCATGCATGCATGGTTGATTTTCAAATCATGCTTTGGAACAAACTAATAATTATATATAACTAGAAACATAGGAAAATGCCTCCAGTTCACACTGCTGGCTAGAAAAGCATTGCCAATGACTAATTCAGAGGAACAGTAATAATAAATTGAGAATAAACACCAAATATTAAAGATATAAGCATCGCAAAAAAATGTACCTTCAGTATATTAATCAACTTACTATGGCACAATCCTGTAAGAAGTGTTAGGAAATATCAGAACCAGATATTCTTTGCTTAAGGACTAACCAAACAAAAAAGTTGAGAATGCTTTAAATGCACATGCCAAGTTAAAAAAAAAAATAAAAAATAGTGGAGCCAACCCAAAATACCTAACTGGTCAAAAATACTGGGATTTTCCTCCATCTGAACTTCACACTCCTTTTACATAGATTCTGTGTCCTGACAGACTGGATTGTAGCCTTGCTTCTCAAAGCCAGAAGGGCCAGATGTAGGCTCTCAACTGTGATTCGGGGTAAAAGCCTAATTTAAACCTTTAGAGAAATCAATACTTAAAAGCTTATTTGCAAACTCTTAATTCTGGAGTAGGATCTCCACTACTTTCATGCTTAAATTGTGAGGTAGGCAAATTGTGAAACGACAGGTTAGGATAGCTCTAATAATCACATATTAGGTCCTATGCCATGAGTTTCTTCTGAAATGATGCAGAAATTAAAACAGTAATAACCATTGTGTCCCATTTATACTGATATACAAACTTCAGTTGCTTTAAGGAATGGTACTACAAAGTCTGAACATGATTCTTGATCACACACTACGGCTTATTTTAATGTAGAAACACTTGGGAAATAACAAGAGGAAATATGTGTGTTAGATGCAGGCCTGGATTGAGATGCAATAGCAAGACACATGAAAACACAGAAAAGCTGGGGTGAGGTGACCTTAGCTGGCTGCCAGCTGCCCACACAGCTGAAGATGTCCAAAACAGGACAGGGAGGAAAGAATATGATGAAAATGCTCTTTCTTCTCTTTTTGCCACAAACAAAAATTCAGGGAAAATAAATTCAATTTATTGGCAGTTAAAGACAAAAATCAGAAAACACTCACTTCTTCAATCCCAAATCCTCTGCCTCCTCTACTGGAGCAAGGCTGGGGAATGGGAGCTGTGATCAGTCCACAACAATTCCTCTCTGCCACTCCTTCCTCCTCCTGCTTTTCCCTGCCTCCAGCACTGGGTTTTCCATGGGGTCTGCAGGGGGACATGGATCACCTCCTCCTGCTCTCCCAGGACTCTTTGTCACATTTTTCCGCACAATCCTGGCCGTGGGCTCAGCTGTGCCCTGCTCTGTCCATCAAAGGGCAGCTCTGGCTGCCAGAGCTGGGCACCTGCAGGTCCCCAAAGTGGCTTCATAATCAGGATTCTCTGCAAATTCTCTGGGGAAGCTGGGCAGCACAGCTAGCTGTAATTTGTCATCAGGCAGATGACAAATCTCAGTTCCTCTGTCAGTCTCTGTACACAAGATAGGTACTCTGAGTTAGTGCTGTGGCTGCTCCTGCAGCTGAGAAAAAAAAGCTAAATCTTTCTATTTATCCAGCATTTTTCTTTAAATAGACCTCTGAGTCAATTATAAAAGTATATGTATGTGAAATTTCTATCAATAACACTAAACAGATGAAGGAAGAGGTAACACTATGGGGGACACGAAGATTATTTTCTTATTGACATACACAATAATTGATTAGGTTTCTCAGCTTCTGTTGCTAGGAATTCTGATGTATTACACTTAGGATTACTAGTTAGCTTCTATTTCCTTTCAACTTTTGCCTCTGGATAAGCTCAACTATTCCCAAGAAGAAACATTGATCAAGTACATTTGTCATGCGAACAACTATAATAAGGTAATTCATCATAGTCTGCCAGACTCTTATTCCAGGAAGACTGCTGCATTTTTATCCTTACTTAAAAATCTGCTGTCACTCCTGTTGGAAATTTTGGTAGACACTTTGGACATGTTTAAAAGCCCTTCCAAACTGATAGTGGCAGATAATTAAGTTATCAGCTATCAAAGTCCTTTTTTGCTCTCTGCAATGTTTATGACACCATGAACCTTTCTGTCTGGTTTAATCTGACCTGTTCTGAACGTCTGATCCCTTGTTCCTTCCCTTTTCCTTTCCTACTGGTAGCCAGTGACCAAAGTAATTCACTACAACAAATGAACCTGTTCTGGAGGGTCTAATTGAGCAATTTTGTTTTCTTTTCAAGGTCTGAACTCAACCACATCCCACAATCTATTCTTCAGCACTGCAGTGGCAAAAGCTTTACTTGAAGGCAAAGAGAGCTAAGATTCTAGGCTTCCAAGTGGAAGAAGAATAAAGCAATGCTGGCTCATAGTTGTGAGTGGGTGATAGTAGGAGTTGCTATTTAGGCTGTCAGTAATGCTTAATGGTTTTTGTATATTCTCTAGTCAAAGCTTATTTTTTTTTATTTTTTGCAATCTTGGTGCTTCACCTCCATGATGAATGTAAAACTTCTGTACTCTTCCTGTATTTTCTCTTACAGTTCTCTGGTAGTATTCTCTGGATATAAAAATTATCTTTTTCTTTTAAAAATCTGCTTTTTGTTCACAAAAAAAAATCAAAAAACATAAAACAACAACAACAAAGATATAGGGCATGAAGTTTTAGCACTGGTGAACAACCTCACAGATGGAAATGCACCCAAGAAAAAAACTTCTGAAAAAGAAGAGGAATTTTCATCTTCCAGAACAGCATTAACAATAGCAAGGAGAAAATAAACTCCATCTTGCAGATCTATTGCCTCACACACAAACAGGGCATAGTTTTAATCCTTGCACCTCGTTCATCAGCCCCTTTTATCTGTGGTTTTTCAATATAGCAACTCAAACCTAATGACAAAGTGATCTTAAAAGCTAGAATCAATTGCCACTGCAGTCAAAGCCATCACAAAGGTAGGGAGAGAGGTTAGATCTGATAAGCAAAATTAAAAGTAACATCAGTTAAAGCCACAGGTAGATACATAGGGTAGACTGCTAGCATTGCCATGCAACCTGTGTGCACTTGGTTTATTAACAGCATTTCATTTATGAAAGAAGCAGCAGCATGACACAAGATTTATCTTGAAGCAAGGTTTCATCAAGTGTGAAAGATGGGGATTCAGCACCAAAGATAAATGAGCACTACTCCTAACACTGGAAAAAGGAAGGAGCCCTGAGAGCTCTAGGTGAAGCAAGGACCATTCCTAACGCTCACTTCACTTGTATTGACAAGTTTGCAATAAAAAAGACAAATATTACAAATAAGAAGTCTAAGCATGCAAGGAACCAAGCTGGTAATATTACAGTCTTCAAAATACTCCACCTTCTGAGCTTTGTTTGTATGTGTCTCATATGAAACAGGTGAAATGAATTTTAAAAAGACAGAAATAGACTTATGCACTCAGAGATTCTCAGGCATTTGGAATTAAGAACATTTGTAACAATTTCACTTGGATTTAGAGTTTCTCAATTCTGGTCCCTGAGAAGGGAGATTCAGAAGCTAAAGTAAACATTATTTTCAAAACCAATATTTAAGTACTATCATGCTTAGTTCTTTTTCCTAGACTTTTCACATTAGCTAAAAAATCACCGAAACAAGATTTCCAGTGGAGGTCCTGAAACAATTATGCTTTGAAAGATACAGCTCATATTGCTAATATAAATTCCAGACCAATCTAACTACAGCATCCAACACTTACAATTTCAGGGACACAATTTACTTCAGAGTATCAACAGAAATTGATATTTTTGTTCTCCATCCCTAGTTCCACAGCTGGATCACTCCTTGCCTACACTGTGGTTCCAGGCTTGAAGCAAACAGATGTGCCAGGCAAGGAGATGTCCTGAAAATCTTGGCTGTAAATTGCAGCTCTTCCCTATCCCATGACCAAATGAAGTGGCATCTGTCTCTCAGAGATGAGGAAAAAGTTCAGAAGTGCAAATGAACACTACCATGTGTTGAATGGCCTTTGCCCAGCATATCCACCCAAAAATGGCAGAGCCTCTCATTTTGAATTCATAGGGGTTTTTTGGTTGGTTTTATTAATCTGGTTGTCCTTACCAACCACAGTTTGCCTGAGCTACCAGCAGAGCTAAGCAACAGAATCAGCAATTTCAGGGAAATATTTTGAAAATCTGAGAGCCAAGTGTTCATATTTCACTTGAAGACAATATCTTATTATAATTCCTTCATATTATGAATAGAAAATTCTGAGCCAAGATTTTGTATATATGGAGTGCTATGATGCTATGAACTATTTAGTATTACAGAAAACCTTATTGCTTATATGGCTTTTATGCAAATCAACCCAGACTCTAATGAAAGTAAAACTGCTGGAGTACATACAATGTGTCAGAACTGCAAATAATCCCTATTTATGTTTTAAAACAACATTAATTTTTGCTATAAAAGCCCTTTCAAAGTTACAGCACAGAGAAACATAGTTCTTATTGCCAAAGGGACCTGGGGACCATGACAGCAAATTTCAGGATGCTGGATTTTAAACTGGAGGCACTCCTGTCACAAAACAATCATTCTATCCAGGGAGTTATAAAAACAGCCCAAACAATGCAAGGCCATAAAGTGTTTGACCTCTTTCCCACGAGCCAATAAATCAGGGTGCCAAAGAAGTACCAAACTATCAAACTGATGAAACCATGAGGCTGATGAGAAAGCCTCCAAATTCAACTGGGAAGAATTTCATTTCAAGTTTCCAGGGGGAATTCTTGATGCCAGATAGACTGAATTCCTACTCAACATCTCTCTGTCTGTGGCAATCATCAGTTTTAATTATTTCTGACATTTTGTCTATCATACTGCATCCCCGGAGAAAAGTAATGAGCCTCCTCGTGTGAAAGGTGAAAAGAATGAAGATCACATTAACATGCTTGAAATAAATTACCCACATGATCTTGTAACTGTAAAACCCCAGAAAGGATCCCATTAAACCACTTGCAACTACCAGTGCGACCACAAAAATCTCCTCATTAGCTATAAAAGTTAACTATCAGCATCTTAATTCTGGCATTTCAGTTCCATTTTGTTGATTGTGTGTTCTTGTTCCAGATTCAATAACAGCAAATATCTGATTAAAAATGATCATGCCGGTACCAGCCAACTAAGGAGGGTTGCTCACCTGAGGAGCTGAGCAAAGCCATTTCCCAACTGTTTCTTAAGGAGTGCTTGGGAAAGAAGTTTTGGAAAGTTAAAGATAACTTTTCCCTGAAGGTCGTGTTTGCACTGTAATAAAACTTACTCAGCCTTTTTGGCAAAGAATATACCAATCAGCTCCAATCAAAAGCATTGGAAAAGTACAAATTACATTCTCTCTCCTCCTGGCTTACTGGGAGAAGCACTGTGTGATAGTCTCAAGGAAAATTAAGCAAAGAAGTCCAACAGTCTGTATTGTCTTATCTTAATAGAATTTTAGGACAGCAATGAATGCCTTCAAAACACAACTAAGGAGAAAAGCTAATTGGCAGAAGATTACAAATTATATTTTCATACTCAACAAAATAAGTACAAGGTAATTTATTATTATATTCAAAAGTACAACTCAGTGGGTAAAGGCAGAAGATTGCAAAAAATAATTTAAACCACTTTCCTCTGAGAAAGACTTTTATGAACTAGTAATGTATCAATACATTTTATAAAAAACACTGATACATTAAAATAGTCTATTTTCTCCCTATTTCTAAACATAATGCATTTACTAAGCAATGCTGTGGATACATGCACACATCTATATAAATATAAAGCAGCATAAAATAAGCAAATAAGTACTCAATTTTCTACTTTATGAAGTAAATTGTCTACCTTCTCTTGGTAATATTCATACAATACCTCTTTTCTATGGTGCATAAACACACATCTTGAGGTAACATTTTGTGCAGTTCTGCTGACTGGCAAATCAAGTTCAGTCCCAGAAATGTAAAAAAAAAGTCAAGAAATAAAATGTTACAGTAAATATCATAATATTTCTAGCTGACAAAAGCTTCAGGATCCCAAGAGTGCTGAGTTCATTTTCTGTGATCTTTTAGCACCTTTAACCATTCCTAAGTTTCTTTAGCAGAACTCCTGCAGATCTTTTTGTCAGAAAAATACATTAAGCAAATGAACTGGTTGCATTTCTCCTGGGGCCAGGAGCTACACCATATATTATAACGAGGTGATTATGTTGCCACTTTGTCATTGCTGGACTTTGCATTAAGTGTTACTTGACACATGCTACCATGAAATGAATTAAAATAACAGGCAGTTAAATACAGGCAGCAGAACAGTGGTGACTTCATGTGCTAATTGTGACTGCAGCATACACAATTCTCAGATAAGTTTTATTTCTGTCAGAAAAGATAACTTGTCAACAATTTCAGATGAGTAATTAATACCACGCAGACAAACATGAAATAAAATTCTAAGCTCTTTTATTTTTTTTTCCTTATTCCCTTTTGTTGTCAATGGGCATTTGAACTAAATGTTTAGAAGTAATTATCCAGCCATTACTGGAAGCAGTTAATAGAAATCTGTGGAGTCCGTAACTACATAAATAAGTTAACTTAAAAAACAATAAATTTGGAGAAGTTATTCTGCAAATTCTCAGGTAAAGGGGCAGCAGAGCAGTGTAGAGTAATTTAATGATAAAACTAGACATGCACAAAAGGTTTGAGTCTGTATAAATAGTTCTGACCATTAAAAAAAAAAGAAAAAAAAAAAAACATTATTTTGTCAGCCACAAAATTAAAACAAACCCATAATTTTGTCTTCTTCAGCAGAAGAATCAAACTCAGTAATAAGGTTTGGGCAGATAAGAACAAAAATCACATGTCTATTCTAAAACGCATCTGTTGCCTTGCAGTAGTCTTGAATTATAAACAAAAAAGAGATATACATAAAAAATAAATGATCTGCAAACAGGAAGGAAATAAACCATTGTGAATCTATTTCAATTTTATATCATGTTTAGCAATTGCTGCAGTGCTCATCAGATATGTTACACTAGTCACAACTGGTAAAGTCATAAGCCATGATTTTGCAAAATTTCCCTTTCAAGATCTTTACTGAAACTAAATACAAAATCCTACTGACTTTACACTGACACAAACACATCATCTGGGTTAGCAAGCACAGTTCTTTGTTGCACTAACTCATATTTACACTGTTCTTAAATCTCACCTTGAATAAAGAAGGAGTAGCTATTCCAAGAATAACAACTACTGCTGCTATTGAATGTGCTGGGATATTTATTACAATGTCTCTCATCACATATAACTATGCAAAGCAGTTATTATTTTTATCATCTGCAGTTATTGAACTTCACATTCACCACCACAGAAGCTCATGCTTAACTTTAAGCAGGTTTTAAATACTTCTTTTTAAAAACAAAGAACTTTTTGTAATTTTCCTTTTTAAGTTTCAGATACTTGGGAACTGCATTTCACTTAATAAGCTGGCCTTGGTGTGACTTCTAAAATATGCAATCTGCTCCCCCCCCAAAAAAAAAAAAAAAAAAAAAAAAAAAAAAAAAAAAAAAAAAAAAAAAAAAAAAAAAAAAAACAAAAAACTCAAAACCAAATTAAATAGATATATTAGGCTTTCATATATAATTATATATGTGTAAAAACATGAGGAGCATTACGTCTTTTCATTTTCGAGAGTTATCATTAAGAGGGTCACTCTTCAGAAGAAAGCAATTATAAAAAAAAAAAAACCATATCCTAGTTATTAGAAAGTATATCACCTCAAGATGTGGAATACCAGTTAATAAAAGCAGAAAGAAACCTAGTAACATAGATAATTAAGTATGAGTAAACATCTAAGTTATTTGATTGGAATAAAAGGATCAAGTATCTCCATTCTCTAGACTTTCCTCTTATAGAACAGACTTCCAGAAATAGCATTCTTATCGAGCTCTATTTCATGATCAGAGGGATCTTTATTCTCCTAGTTGCAATTTAAGATAAAGAAAATATCAGAATTAACCCACTCATCTGTAAAGATACTGTGCACCACAAGGTGCTTTATCCAATGGCAAACTGGTGTTTTATGCTTTGTGCTCCCAGCATAGGAAATGGAAGAATCATGAATCATCATGGAATAGGAAGAGACATTAAAGATTATCAATTTCCAACCCCCTCCCACTAGATTATATTAGATTAGATTAGACCAGGTTGCTCAGAGCCCCATCCTTGCCTGGCCTTGAACACTTCCAGGGATGGGGCAGCCACAGCTTCTCTGGGAAACCTGTGCCAGAACCTCACCACCCTCACATTAAAGAATTTGTCCCTGATAGCCAATCTGACCTCTTTCAGTTTAAATGGAATAGTTTTAGATATTCCTTTTTTTTTTTTTTTCTCCCTGAGAATAGATGAGTGGTCAGTGGGAACAGTGTGGCTTTACTGACTCTTGCTTTGTATCAACTGGCAAGATGCAACTCCACCATTTTTCAGAAATAGCACATAGTTGGTGCTATAGTGATTAATGGAAAAGGGACTATCTCTGTTCTGATGCTTGATTCATCCTTCTAAATGCAACTTCTAAATGCACAAGGATCTCACTCTGCTCACTAAACTGAGAGCTGCTGTCCTTCCACAGCACAGAAAATAAGACCACCATCTGTTTCTTTGTAAATGCTTTATCTAAAGAGATTGTTGTAGAAGCAAAGTAAATTCTGAGAATAAAATAGGAAAAAATGTAATTTGAAGTTGTCACAATACAAACAAATAGGAGATGAAGATGGATGAGGGTGGGTGGTCTGAGAGCCTGTCTAAAACCATATGGCCTGATCTGAGACCTAAGATATAAATCAAAATTTTATGGTTTCCTAAAGAGATTTCAGTTACAAAGACCCTATGTAAATCATTAAGACTGCAGAAACAGAGTCCTATTGTTACCACTGCTTATACTTTTAGTTATTTACGAGTATGTAAGTTTGTTATTTAAATATTGTGACATTTGCAAACGCATTGTATGTTACCACAAACTCCAATTTATAGCAAAACAAACTGCTTCAAGCTGTGCTGGATGGAGCAAATGCAAGCTGCAGGTGTCTAAGGAGTAAATGGATGCCAGCTTGTTAGCTGAGGTGAGAGGCTGAGGCAACGAGCAGGCTGAACTGGCATAATGAAGAGCAGGTTTCAGGAAAGGCTGAAATTCTGCAGGCAAACGAGAAAAAGTAGCAGAAGCAAAGATGATTTTTTGTTTCTTGAGAGGGTCTGGACATATTAAGGTAGAGCAGGAGCTTATGATAAGAAGCTGGATTTCTGGAGGCACTTCAGGAGGATCACTAGAGCTGGTGAGTAATCAGGCAGCAGCCCAACACCTCAGAAATACATGGAGGAGGTTTGGGCAGCAGGCAATGAGGATTCATGGATAACCCCCAGTAGCAGATTGCCAGACCACAAAACAAGAACAATTTCAGTGCCCTTTTAAGATGACAGAAGAAAAGGAAACGCTAACAACAGACTAATTAATATACTAACAAGCCTTTTAGTCTGATGGCTGAAATTGCTCTTTCCCCAAATAACTCTTCTAAAGGAGTTGCTGTTGATGTTTCTTCTTGCCCCCATAACACCATTATGCATCAAAACCAGCACTTGGGTGGCTTTACTGGTATTCAATGAAGAACTAATTCAGCTGCAAAGCAACCTTGCACTCTGCTCACAGCCTTACATCACAAACATTCCCTCCAACTCAAGGCAAGTCCTTATGCAGGGATAGAGCAACTGAAGCAGCAACCACTTCCCATGGCTCAGGAATGTAGTGAACAAGTGAGTGTGCAATGGTTTGAAGAGGAGTCAAACACTCTGAAGGAGTCAAACCTCCTCTGCTATCCAGTAAAGATGGCAAAGACTGTGCCTTCCTCCTGACCAAAGCAGAAGTGACCACAGACATTCAGCAAATGTCACTTCTACCAAACATTACTCACAACACAAGCTTGCTGAAAATAGTCTGTTAACTAGAAAATCACCATGAGATTCAAGGACCTATCCACAATCTCCTTTAGAGGAAGCTCTCAAATTTTTTTTTGTCTTATACCTGTCTGTGTGTAAATCATAGGCCAAAAGTCAATGAGAACTTGCACTCAGCAAGAGATACTGGGTTTAGTAGGAAAAAATACATTTCCCTCTCAAAATACTGTCCTTTCAAAAACAGTGCAATCATAAATCTTTGTTTCAACCTTGTGTAGTCTCATACATCTGGCAACCTCCACTATAAAAAGTGGGAGCAATTTTCAGATACAAGAGCCTGTTTTACCACCCGACCATTAACATTTTACCATTTACACAGTTCTCTTCACAGGATCTGTGAGGCTGGCATTATGAACAGTAGGAGGGAATAAATGCAAAACAAGCTCTTTGGCTCTTGCCCAGCTAAGTCACAGAAATCCAGAAGCTCACAGTTCAGTCTTATCAGATTTTTACCACAGGTGAAATGCCTCACTTTTTACTTGTGAACTCTGTCATATGTGCAGTGCAAAAACGTATAAATAACAGGAGACAAAATGATCTTGGCACCCTCCTTTCGAATTCCACTCTTCCATCCATGTGTTTTTTCAATTAGAGATTTCATTGGTGCCAAGATATTACAAGAACTCTAAAGCAGTCTGAAGAAAAAGGGAGAAAAACTCAATTTACAAACTCAATTTGTTTACAAAAGAAATTAGACCTCTTTTCAGATACATGTAATCTTCCTCACTTGAACTAAAAACATACTTAAAGCCTAAGCTGATGATTTCTTGGAGACAAATTAATGTTATCTTTACCATGTGGCCATTAAGCACTCAGTCAGTGGTGACTGGAACCCTCCTGCACTTCAGTTGTACAAAGTGTCAGCTAAAGCACAGGTTCATGTAATGGAAGTGCCCTCGTTCTACAAGAGCAGGCAGTGCTCAGAAGTTATATCTGTTTACTTAGACACTTCACTGTCCTTGCTGCTTGTCGCTGTCACTGAAAAGCATCTCTGAATTTGGCATCGACACTCCAGTGAATTACATCATCGTGTTCTCATTTATAATTGACAAAAAACAGTGATGCAGAGAAATACAAAATACAGGGCCTAAAGCTAAATTCCTAAATCTTTATGCTGTCACCTGTGTATCAACACACTGACCACGCGCAGTTCTAATTTGCTGAAATGCAACCTGAGCAGGACCTCACATTGTCCTTCCCAGCCCCAACCTGAACAAACCCCAAACCATTAAAAACGATCAAGTTTCTAGTTACAGCAACTAATTTCAGTTACTTAAATTTTGAAGCACTGGCTGAAGCACCTTAAACATTATGAAGAGGCAGTGTGTATTATTAAATTAGTGGCATGACAGAGCCCTTCTCGGAATGAAGGATGCAGATGAATTAGCGGCTACGTAATTAGAGCACGGAAGGAAGATCAGGAGAGAGGTCCCAGAATAGCAAGTCCACACAGCACTGCTGGAAATTATCTGTCCTGTTCTGGAAGCAGCCTAGCCACATTATCATGCTGCTCTGCTGTGCCAATAAAGCTTTTGAACTTAGAATGCCCTGAGTGTAACTGGATAAAATAAGTGACTCAACCGGGGTCGGGAATCGACAAGTCTTAAACCGTGCGTTTCAGAATGTTCTGTTCCAGAGCTGAAACAAGCAGCTCAATTCTGCCTCTCTCTGCCTGACATTAGTTCTAGTAAAGCTTTCCTGTGATTGAATCTGGCTGTGCTGCTATGCCTGTGTCCCAGACAGGATCCAGTTACTGCTAAGCCTCCTCAGTGTGAAAAGAGATCAGATGCCATCTCTGACTTCGGGATTTCCAGAGAAGTTTTTAAGAAGAAATTCTCATGGAAAAGAATGCACCAAAAAAACCCGAACCCCACACAGTTTTCAGTTTCTCTCAGTATCAAAAAAACCCAAAACCGAAACAAAATAACAAACAAAAAAGCAAAACACGACAAAAAATAAAAAAGAGCAGCAATAGCTTTTCTGGACTCTCATGTACGTACTTACAAACCTCAGCAAACTAAACACCACAAATCAGAGCTCTGGGTTTGTGGCTAAATTTTCTAAGCCTCTACTGAATCTAAAAGAGAGTAATTTTCAGATGTTCTCATTTCAGTTTTACTTAACTCAGCCCTACTGCTCAGATGTGGTCAAACCATATCACGTCTACAACTGCTTCCTTGGTGTCGCTCATTACCCTCAGCTGCAGAGCAGCGTGTGGTCAGAATCAGTAAATGTGCTCACTCTCCTCATTTTGGTGCAGATCCTGGCTTCCCTTCTAATACAGGAGGATCTCTTAGCACCTCTGCTTGTGCCCAGCATTCTCCCCTCCCCAAACTGTGGGTGTCCAGCCCCTGTCAAATAACCTGGCAGCCAGTTTTGTTAGAATGCCTCTTGTCAAGCACGCTAGATGAACCCTCAGCTGGTCGCTGGCCCACTTGGCAAAGCTGCTGCTTTGCTTAGCCAGCTCCTTCCCCATATCCACCACAGTGCCCAAGTGGATCTATTCAAATGCCAAGGAGCTTTTTTAACCTCTTCACTGTCCCTAGCCAGGTACTACCTGTCATAAACAACGCCCATGCAAATATTGAACATCACAGGAAAAGGTTAGAAGCAACACACAAAATAACCAGGTAAACCAATTCGTGGTGTTTCATAAAACTAATCCAAAAAATCTCCTTTGCTTTTGAGGCTTTGGTTGTACACAAGGGTAAAAAAAGGATGAAAATGTGATGCTGTTATTCTGTAACAGAAAACTCAGGTGGCTTTGTGTACCCTGGAATAAAGGAAGACATAAAACTTATGCATAAACTCCTGGGATGCTATAAAACAACGAGTTTTCAATTTCTGACCCTGAACACTGTCAGTAAGTATGCCCTGCTTGCTCAGCCTATAAATTTTCAAGGTTATTTTGAAAGTGAAGAACAAAAAAACCCAGAAAAAACTTCTAGTCATGAGGAAAAAAAAAAAAAACAAAAAACAACAACCTCATATCAACAAGGAAAGGATTTTTTTTTTACCTCATCCAGCCATTATTACTGATACAACTTAAATAGTTAAATAGGCTAAGGCATGATGCATATTGTATTTTTAATATGTTTAAAATTCAGTTTGATTAAAGTCCAGCAGGCAGCATGGTAGGATATAGTCATAACTTCTATGGTAGTTTTGAAAGATGTTGCTAGATATGAGCTATGGAACCAATTAGAGCTCCAGCTCAGTCCAAGGAAAAATGAGTCTCCAAAAATAGAACACTTGTATCACATAAAAGAAAAAGGAGATATATACCCATAAACCCAAACTAGAACACCAACACGAAATGAAACCGGATTTTCAAGGAAATGTGATAAAAGAAAATGAAATACCTGCAAATACATTGTGCAGGGAATTTTACACTGAGCATTTCAATTATCCAGCATAGGCATGCCAGTGAGTGCTTTACAGATACAGTACTGCCTGGTACCAGTATAAAGATGAAATTATATATCTCTCTCAACTCCTTTCCCTTCCTTTAGACACTCAAACCCTTAAAATAATTTACATATACAGTTTCTCTGCTTCTGTGCAGCCCCTTTGAGTGAAGAAAGGACAGTAGAAAAGAAGGCAAAAAGATTGAATCAAAATGTGTCTTTTTGTTGTTTCTGAAAATATAACAATGTGATGGGGCTACAGTGAACACAAGAAAGAAAAATTAAAATGGAGATCTGAATGCCTCTGGATGGAATTATTATTCTCAGTTCTGCTACCTGTTAGATCACTTCCCTCAGAGTTATGAAATGTTATGCTGCATCTTTTACTTTCATCAATTGTAGCACTCCAGCATTCTACAAAGAAAGAAGAATCATTGATGTTCTAATCTCTACTTATTTTTCTTTTAGCATTTTTAATCCTTTTCAGCTTCTTTTGAGGTACAGCTTCCATCTATCTCACAAAGAGGGCTAATGACATCAATAGACTGCTCATGAGGGCACTTGTAACAAAACATTTGCAAAAGAATTCCAGTGCTTTTGAAATAATTCAAAAACTTTCAGGAGAAAAACTGAGCTAGATTCATCCTCCACCCTCTTCCAATGTAATCAAAAAAAAAAAAAATACACACACACACCTTTTTGTTCTGGCTTTCTGAAACATTATGAAGAAAAATCTCTTGCTTCTCTTTGTGCTGATCAGCGAGAATGAAAAAGACCTGCACCAAGTTGGAAACAAGTCAAAATGCTCTTTCTGACTTGTTAATGAAATCCTTCTTATGTACAAAAGGCATTTTACTCACTGCCTTAATAGCCACACTGCAAGTAGATTTTATCTTGCTAGAGATTCATTTATTTCAATGAGAAACTAATCTCTTTTGTGGGATTCATACAAAGGATTTGAATTTAAAAATAAATAAAATGAATTGTTTACCTGCAGTAGGTAATAATACCTTTGGAAATGCCATCTATGGATATTGACTATGGAATCATGAAGCATTAACCTGGCACACTTAAGTGAGTTCATGCTGCAAAAATATAATGAATCTATGCTTTAGACCAGCACAGAACAAAATGAAGACAAAATTAAAATTAGATTCCAGCCGCACTCAGAAAAATTAAGGAAAAAATTGTAAAAAAACATTTTTAGAGAACAGGTTTGAAAATGCACATAAAAAGCTCCTGCTTGAAGCCTTGCAAATTGCATTTGAAGGGACTGACCTGACATAAGGTTGGCAATGGATGCAACTGGAGCTTTAATTGACTAAGCTTGGACATCTGTCCCAACTGTCAATCCTCCTAACCATGAGACTGATAGATGCAAGCTAATCACCAATTAGAGGCAGATCCTTCAGATCCAGGCTGGGGCTGGGGAAGCTGAACTCTCACAGAGGTGGATGAAATGAGTGTGCAGGGCAGAAAAAGAGATTTCTGTCTGTTTCTTTCCAGAGACTTGAAGATCATCTCAGGCTGAACTCATGGAGCAAAGCAGAACAATAATGAAGAAAAAGGAGAAATGCTGGCTTCACAACTGTGTGACCAACCTCCATCTCCTTTTGAAGCATTTGGGAGCAATACCCAGTAGGGTTTTACTTGCACAGCCATTAGCATCCCTTACCTCCTAGAATGCAAAGTATTTCAGCAGTGTGTAATGTGACTGCATTAGCTGTCTGCTTTTCTTCCTCCCCCAAATGCAAATGCATTATCTAGTCCTTGTATCTCTTCCACATCCTTCTTAACAGGTTACTATTTATAATAAAAATCATTAGGATTCCTTTAGCTCCTAATATGTTTAAACTCCTTCTAGACTGTCCTTGCTGGCTGCTGGTTAAAGATTATGTTCTCATTTTCCCTACAAATTTTCTACCATTGATAGCTTTGGATGTACTGCTTTTAGGAAAAAAAAAAAAACAACTCCTTTTTCTTCCTAGTTTAGCAACTGATTTTATTTGTTTTCACTGGCTCAGACTTTTAATAGCATAGAACCATAGAACACAGTGAGTTGGAAGGTATCCATCAGGATCGTGAAGTCCAATTCCTGGCCTCGTGCAGGGCACCCCAAGAATCTCACCATGATGCTGAACCTTGTCTATTCTCTTCCCTTTCCCTGCTCCAGATTGTGGAATTGTGGAATTCTTTGCGAACACAGACTGTGGGTTTTGTAGTTTAGACTTATTGATATTTGGTATTCACATGTAATGCCACCATGATACACAACGAGAGCACTTTTATGGATACAACAATAGTGCAGTGAATTTATTCTTCTTGCTTTTTCTTCTATCTCCACTGTTAAAAGTTTGGTTTTTTTCTCAGGACACATGCCAGTTTTCTTTAAGTACTCTTTTTTTAAGTACATCTGCACAAGTACTTAGATTTGGATTTATGTGCATGAAGAGGAAAGTTGTTAAGAAATGTGGTGGCTTTTGGGAGCAAATACTTGTTTCTATTGTAGTTTAACTCACCATTCTAGCCCTCATGTCGACAGAAACTGCTCGTGGAAGCAGCAGTTGAGGTTATAACAAAAGTTTCTAGGTTTGAAAAATAATAACTGGCAGCACAAAACCTCCAAGGTGGCATGGACACATCTACCACCTAATAGTGCAGTGCTTTTCCCCCCAGAAAACCCCTAAATGGTATCTGGGGTGATTTAGTAGCATGGAATACATACTGAGAGGTACACCACGTTAAATGATCCCTAATATGCTTTCAAGATAATCTACTTCTAACTTGGACACATATAACAACCACACTCAGAATAAAAATAAATTTTAGGGTGCCTCATGAGATGCTTTGCCATTAACCATTGAAGCTAAGCATTTTCCAGGAGCAAATGCTTATTAGGTGTCTCTGCACAGCCAAGGTTCTCTGTTTATTGTTAAAAATTAACATTATTCAAAATATCTGAATTTATTCTGCCATGCTTAATAGGGAACTAGGAATTTGGGGAGAGGGAAGGGAGGAAGTAATAGAACTTAGGCTTGCATTTTTATATCTCAGTGGTTAGAGAAGTCTCCACCTACCTAAAAAAGCCAAGGAAGTGACTTCCAGATATTTATGTCTGCACCAAATAAATCATATCTCTGGCACAGAAATATTTTTTAGTGACAGCTGACTGTCCTGCTTCTGGTAATGGAAATGCCAGAAATACCTGACGTCCCAAGGGTTAAATAATTTCTGTAACAATAATGATCAAGCCATTAAATGCACATGAATATTTAATTTCAGCTGCACTTAGTTCCAGTCTTAATTGTCAAAACCACTTTGCTAAAAATATGCAAATAAATTATCTATCCTCCTCATTTATGCAACATCTTCACCTCCAGATTTAGGACAAGGAGTTAAATCCACCAGAAAGCCATTTTAGTGACTTGCTCTGCCAATTTTGTCCACTATACACTAGGACTAAGAATAATTGTGGCACCATCCATTCTCCTTCACCACCGTTTCTTTTTACCATAATTTTCACATCTTTCTCTCGATCTATTGAAAATAATTCCTCAGCAATGATTTGGCTTTATCTCCAATGTTTTTTACTTGATCCAAGAAAAAAACTCCACTGTCCAACTTCAAGCTTCCAAAACAGGCTTACATTCAAAGTGTGGGAGCAACTCAGGGTTAAAATCCCATGTGTGGAGTGCAATTCATTTGAAACATAAAATTATTTTAATGGCACTATTGAAAGTGCCCTAAGCATTCTCCAGAAGCTATTAAGCCATTCAGTGCATCCTGCAGTGCCAGAAACTCCACGTACTCTGGCCCAATGACTACTCCATGTGGATCTTTTATTTAGAAGAGCTATATAGCAATGAGAAACAGCAGTGACTGGCACATTGCAATAAAAAAAAAATAAAATATATGGTTTATTTTAATTAGTTTAACTGAGTTCTTAAAGAAAATGTCTTTTTTTCTGCTACATTTACTTTGTCAAGACACGTAGAGACGCAAGACTTATAATGATATTAATTAAATAACTAGAACAATAAACCCAGGCAAATAAAGCTGGACAATCAACAACTATGGGAAAAAAACACTTTAAAAAGTAAACTTGAAGTTGTGCACTGCAGCCATTAATAAAGAAGAGACCAAATGATTAAATGACAGGGCGCCTAACCTTAAAGACAGGCAAAATGCACACCTAATACTTGTGCCTAGAGGCAAAAAGTCTCAATTCATTGAGTGACAAATCCACTTTCCACTGTTGCCTGCTAGAGGCCAAAGAGCATTTTCACATCATTTTTATGACTCAGCAGAGCATTTATTACTTTTTTTGGTAATTTAGTACTTTTTTTAAAGCGCAAGTGAAGTTATTTTTTTTCTGTCATTGGGAAAATTTGAACTTTGCAAAGCCTAAGAGATATTTATTATGTTTAATACAGCGTGTTCAAAAAGATGCGTAAATTTTAAAATAAAATACGTCTGCAGATGACTGTGACAACATAACTGAATCTTTTGCATGGAAGATCTATTGTAGACAATGTGGTTTTATTATATTAGAAGGATTGAATTTTATTAAGCTGAATGAGTAGCAAAAAAATTTTTATTAAGCTGGTTTAGAAATGTGATCAAATTTGGAATAACGTCATCAAGGTCTGGTGTGTGTCCTAGAAGGGAGATGAGAAGATCAGGCTCTTTCACCCTCACCCCACACAAGTACCTGCTAAAGAAACCAGCACATGGGATAAGCTTCAAAAGGAACAATATTGATGGGAAAAGTGGAAAAAACCACAGCCCTAGAACATATTTGTGAATATGTGAGTGTGAATTTTACGTTTAAGAAAATCTGTTTGTGCATTAATTCAATGACAAACAGCAGAGGAAAGGTTTTTTCAGGAATAATGGTCTTCACACAGTTTCTTTTTTGTAAATATATATCTCTGTTACAAGGCTACACTACCACTATCTATTTCTTTTCAGTCTCAGAGAGAAAGTGAAATTAATTCAACACAGAAACATACATTGCCATCAACTATTCCTTCATTTGTTTTCTGATGTTTTTCTAAAGTAAAGCAGCAACACAAAAAGATACTCCCAGGTTATCCAACTAACGCATTGTTCCAAAGGAAAAACTTAGGAGCATTGTCACAAAGTGTACGCAGAATTACCCTGCCCTATTTGCCCTAAACTTCCTGCAGCAGATTCTATACAAGCAAAGAAGATTTCAGGCAGCCTGGCACTGGCTGTCCTCTTTTGAAAAAGAAGCTATCATCCTAAAATGTAAGTGTGAAAAATCAGTTCTTGGCCAAGCCACCACATCACAACATCTTATGTTTTCAAGCTGCAAAACAGCAAAAAATTATTTATGCCCCTCTGCCTACACTAAGATATTTCAGGTGTTTAACATTCCTGGTGAAGAGGTTCACAAAAACAAAAGGCAGAATTGCCACAAATTATTATGTAACTTTTTCTCTAAAGTCAATGGAGGTCTATGAACTCTGGCCTCAAAAATCAGATTTTCTTTTTTCCCTTTTGTTAAGAGGGTTTTTTTTTTAAGTTTTGCAACACACACTGTGTTAAGTAAATGCAAGTAGTACCAGAAATTAACATCTTCTGTAGGATGAAGTTTGTTACTGTAAAATCACTATTATTCAGAAGCCTAAGTATAAAGTCTTGGTTCATAATTCTTGGTATCTACTTTGCTATGTTTTTTACTAGTAGAATTTTCAAAAAAAAAAAAATTAGCATGTTCTCTGGGAAATGATAGAAATGAGCATTTCCTATGAAATGCAACTTACCTACTGTAGCTCTAATACTGCAGGGAATAGGAAGGAAGGAAAAGAGGAAAAGGAATTCTTCAAATTGGCACTTATACCAGGAATGGATAAAAAATATCAGAACCTTCTCCATTTTCTTTTTTTCTTATTTCACTTAACTCTTTTTCATATTTTCCTGTTCAACACAGAAATATAAGTCTTATGCACTGACTCTGAGCTATACTTTATTGCTCAGCATGTTGCTTCCTTGAATTAGACTCTCTATTGTCCAAATTCTCCATCTAATGTGACAGAATTTGCAACAACTTTATGTGGCAAAGTATATGTTTCATCTCAGATATGATTAATGCAGAGAATTCCAGAATTCTCTACTGCTAAATGTGCATTTTAGCACTCTATTTTCTGATTTGAGATATACTGGCACAGAACAGGAGTAAGGGTTAAGGCAGACATTTATATGCTCCTAATGACAGGGAGCATGTAGAAATAAGAACAAGAAACACAGCAAGGCAGGACACACCTTGTAAAATGGTGGCTTCCTCTTTTTCTCCACATATACTCAAAGCAAGAACATGAATCTCTCCCTCAAGAAATGATCTCCAGCACCTTCTGCCTCCATGCAGGTATGCTAGAAAGCTTTTTTTCTCAAAACATGAGAATGAAGCTCAACAGGAAAGACTTTTTTTTTTTTTTGACATCACTTTCTTTATATCCAACTCCTCTGCTTCTCCATATATATGTAAATTCTCATATGCAGCAGGCAATGATTTAAGTTGGGGAATTAGAAAGCTAACACGAGCCAATCGCCAGGAGCTGAAGTACGAACGTTCCCAAAAGCAAAAAAATAAACCCAACCAATAACAGCGGGTTGCATTACCAGAAGCAGTGCTATGAAGAACAAATCTAGATTTTACTTAAGTGCCAACAGCTGAAGCTCTGAATAAACTTGGATAGAATGCCAGATGATTTCTCTTGAAATCAAAAAATCTTCATCAGCATGAAGCTGTTAAACACATCTTTAATTCCTATATGCAATCTCAGTAAGATTTCTACGATTATTAATTTCTGAGTGAGCAACTGCTAGCTCCTCACATGAAGGTAATTTTTATTTAGTATGATATCCTTATACTAAAGGCCAGCAATTCTCTGCAGCAAGTGAGCAAAGGTTAGTTTTCTGACCTTTCTCGATCCTACATGCATTTCATTCCCACAGAAGATGAAGGAATTTCCAAAGCTGAAAGCTATTTTGAGCAGCTTCCAGAGCCTCTCTTTGTAACACCTTCTTAACTGTGATTTCCTAATCACTATGCAGAAGATTTCACTGCCTAATTAAAGGACTGGTGCAGTGATGAAGATAAAGAATACAGAGCAGGGCTGCAAGCTAATCTACAAGCAAAACACAGGAGCTACTTGTCAAGAGTAAGGGCATATTTTATCGACAGCTGTGTCCAATAAGGATGAGTTATGCAGTGAAGGTTTAATATTAATGCATTTCATTCTTTCCCATTACTTACTCGTTATACATACCTAGGGCATTTCCAATTCTCTCACTCTCCCTTCTTATTGTAATGCAATTAACATTTTAACCCCTCTGAAAATCCTTGTTTTTACATCATCTCAGACTTTTCTAGACAGTGCTTGACAGAGCTGTAGGGCTCAGCAGTTATGTTTTTGGCCTGTAAAATGCAGGTGGGGCTGTGTAAGTCTTGGTGATGAGTGAATCTTCTATTTGCACCGTTAAAACTTTCTTTTCCTTTATATGTCTGTGTCTTTGTCTCTATATATGTTGAGGTATATAAGTGTCTTTATACAATTTCCCCCCAAAAAGTACATCAATAATGAAACAAGAACAGATTGCTGTTATACACAGAAGACATTGCCTATGTTATGTAAAACAACTATTTTTAAACAATATGTGGTTATGGACCTAAACACCACGACTGTGCTCCTTTGTATAATCATGGTTCAGCACCTTTGAGAGCTGGACTGGCTGTGCTCAAGCCATCCATCCCCTGCAGGGAATTCTGCCCATTTACAGCAGAAATATCACCTGGGAAAGATTGAACTTCTACCATCCACATCACGTCCACAAGGGAGCTCACAGCTGTCCAGTGAGGAGGAAAAAAGCAATAACCATAGAAAAATAATCTTATGGCTGAAAGCAGCAGTCCATTCTACCTCTACCCTGTAATCAAAAAATACTAAATCAAAGTCCTCCTCATGGCTGCTAATTGTCCATTCTGTATTTGGGAGCAATTAATTTGGGACACCTGGGACATAATCTGCAGACACAAGCACTCACAACTACACCACAAACAAAGAGAATGCTGCTATCAGCCCATAAACCTCTACACATGTGCTGGGAGTGTCCAAATGAGGTCCCAACTGATGCTTTTAAATTGCTAGACATATATTGCCCTTGCCTGCATTTGCCTTGCAGAATTTAAGAATAATATTAACATGGCTTCAAATCACAGAGATGTTTTAAAACTGAATTTGTCATATGGACATTTTACAATAAAATTCTCTTGCACCAGAAAAGCTCAGGTTTGAATCCTAGCAAGTAATGAGGTGCTCATGATCTCTCCTTTCTGACACTTTGAAGATTTCAGGGGGAACAAAGCTGTCAGGACCCCAAGTGCATTTCACCTCCTGGGGCTTTGTCTAGCTAGACTCAAAGCCAACACAAAGCACAGCTGGTGACCTCGGAGACAGACACTGTGAAGAGAGAAGAAACCTCAGCAGGAACTGCTCCCTGTTCCCTTGAGAGCTGCTTTTATGCTGAGCCTCTCATCCTAGATCCCTGCCTGAGCTGTGCCGCCACAACCCTGCCAGTTCCTGCCCACGGCTCCTGCTGAGCTGCACCCCAACCTGACCCAGCCCTGGCCCTCCTGGTTCCTACAGCCACAGCACACGATCAGGGCCCTTGGCTGGGTGTTCTCACCATCCCCAGGCCTGCCCAGATGGCTGCTGTGGGACAGGGCCGAGAGCACGGCCCTGCCTGCTGTGCTGCCCCCAGTCCTGAGGCTGTGACCCAGGGCTGTCCCTCAACCCCAGAACCATCAGGCTCGACCCCAAACACCCCTCAGACCCTAATCCCCACCTCTGTTGCTGTCCCTCACGTACCGCACCTACCCCATCCCAGGCTGCCAGTGATGCCCAGCCCCATTCAGGTTCAGCAGTGGTCTCTGGTCTCTGGTGGCACCTAGGAGGTGTTGGCAGGGTTCCCACTCCATCATCTGGTTATTACTAACAAGATTATTCCCAAAAGGCTGTACTTGCAGATAGGAAAGCTCATCCAAAAAAGGTGAGAAGTAAACCTTGGTGTCCTGCAGTTTGTATGTCTGACTAGGAACCAACATGTAAGGGGTGAGCAAGGGGACAGAGGTTTTAACATCCCCACAGGAAAAGAGCCAGAATCACCCTCCTTTCCTACAGAAATGTAATCATAGAATGTTAAGGGTGACCTTAAAGACCATCTAGTCCCAACTCTCTCTGCCATGGCCGGGGACATCTTTCACCAGACCAGTTTGCTCATGGCCTTAAACAATTTGGCCCTGAACACTGCCAAGGCTGGGGCATCCACAACCTCCCTGGGCAACCTGTTATACAAATAAAAATTTTAGGCAATAAGACCTGGATGTATTATCCCTCAATGAGCCAGGAGAAGCTAAAGACACCTGCGTTCACACCCAATACATATAAGCATCACTTTTATGTACAAACAGCAATGGTCAACCAATGGATTGCCTCCCAACCCTCAAAGAGCAACAGAAGCTAAATCTAAGGATGGCAGATGAAGCTGGATGTGTGCTGATGAGCCTGCACCAGTGCAAGTATTCCTGTCACCTCAACCCAGCCAAGGATTCCCTGCTCTGTGGAAAAGCCTGTAGCAGCAATACCCCGAGGTGTCCATGTGCTGAAAAGGGAATTTAAGTCAGGGTTGTACAGGCTAAGCAGAGAGCCAGACACCTACAAGCTAGGCAAAATGTCTCTGTCCCTTTGAGGATCTAGTTGTAAGAAACAAAAGCAGAAATACTTGGGAAAAAAAGCACACGAGGAAATCAATAATTCCGTCAGTGTTCAGTGTGAAGGCTGGGCTGAGTGCTGTAAATATTACATGCAGGAAGGCAATGGGGAAGCTGGAAGGAAATTCTGAATAGCAGCTCATGCAGTCCTCAGCAGAAGTTAAACGCTGTGAGGTGACACCAGTCTGTGAGCAGGTAATTAAAGCCTGAATTAGTGTCCCTGCCTGCAGGGGACAAATCAGGGTTGCAAAGGCAATCCTCATCAGTGTTTCCTAGGCTGCCAGAGCTTGCCTTGCCACCTTGAAGTAGCCTTGGCATATGTTAATTTTCATTCCTTTTAATGTCATATTATATAAACAAGCCCTGTATAAAGATTGACTTCAGATATTTGTATTCAAAAAAAAAAAAAGGAATTATCCTCTTTGTTTTATTTGAAGGATATATTATAACACCTTCACCGCTCAAAGGACACACTGTAATTAAAGATTGAATTTTCTCAGGATTTTAACTAAATCTGTCACTTAGCTTATGAATTAAACATAATTAAACACAGGGTCTCATAAGAATTATGCTTCTGCGCTTGCTCACTTGTGTATTATTTCTTTCACTAACAAATTGCTAGTTTTCCAGTGTTCTGCATAATTTGAAATAACTAACTTAGTAAAACCACAATTATTTTTTTTTTCCTTACTACAGTCAGAATTTTGACTTTCTTGAAATTGTAGTTATTCCACTCCTGTCTATGATCAAGGAAGGCAATAGCTTGTCCAAAGGCAGCTTTGGCAGGGACTAACTGGTCCCTACCAGAGGATGATATCCTTTTTATTTCTCCTAATCCCTCAGAAGACACAGAGAGCCTTTGGGACAGAGAGCTGCCATCTCACTGAAGCCTGGCATGGTGTGAAGGTTACCTGCGAGCAGCAGTGGCTGATATTCCCACTTCTGGGAGAGGGGCTGCTCAGGGAGGAGGCTGCCCTTTCATTAAGAAGTTTCACAGAATAACTCAATTATTAATCAGCTCTTTGATTTCACAAAATAAATGAAACATAGAACTTCAGAGTTTTCTTATGTACAGTAAATAAGATAAAATAGATCAATGAAATATCTGTCCTACACACTTTCTTGCCACGTGAGTGAAACTCATTGTTTCTGCATTCATTCTAAAGATATTTCAGCATATTTAACCCATATTTGTTGCCATCCCTGCTACCAGCAGGATTAGCAAATGACCTTACACGATCCACATCACAAGCCCCAACTTCTCTTGGCTGCTACTATTTCCCTTCCAAATCTCAGATATTCCAAGCATTTTATGGTTGATTCTTTCATTGACTAATAGCAAAGACAAAACTCTGACAAGAGAAGGAAAAAACACATAAGGTTTTACAGAATCACAGAATTTCTTTGGAGGTCATCTGGACCAACCCCTTGCCTCAAAAAGCACGACCTAGGGCTAATTGCTCAGAACCATGTTCAGATGTTTTTTGACTATTTCTAAGGTTTGAGACGACACAAACTCCCAAAGAGCTCCAGCTTTGCTTACAAAAAAAAAAAAAAAAAAAGGAAAAGAAAAAAATAAAAAAGGAGTATGCTGGCCACACATTAATTACAACTCTCTTAACCCATCATGCAAGGTCAACTCTGATGATTTATCAGTGTCTATAAGGTTGAAATTCAGCTGCGTGTTGCTGTGCAAAGGAGGAAGTGCTAATGCCAGGAATATATGCAGAAGTACAACATAAATGCAGGTTTCACTTCTTCCCAGATATTAATCTCAAAATTGCTTATTTATAAAAAGTACTTAAAGATTCATAACCACTTGTGGCTCCTTTTCTCTGCAGCTGACAGCAAAAATTAAATACGAAACATAATTCTTGCTCAATTTTAAAGATTAATACATATGTCTGCCGTCATACAAAGTATGCAATTAGAAAAAATATGGAATTCTGAGTGTTGGAAAAAAGATAACACTCTTCAGAAGCGGAATTTATTTTTCTGTCAAGTGCTGCCTTAGTTTAGAAATGCAGTTCATAAAAAAGTCATCCTCTCTATATCTCAGTTCTTATCTCTCTCATAAGATGAGTTAATGATGTTTTATGGCAGCTGCACTAACTTTTCCCTTTCCTCTGCTAAAATAAGGGAGTAGAATGAGGAAAAAAAGCCCTGCCTTCCTAACACTTTATGGCTTTTTTTTGGTTTTCATTTTCACTTTATCGTGTAAAGATTTTTCATCAATTTTGCATATGCTTATACATTTCACTCCTTTTCCCAATATAATTACTTCCTCTTTCCTTAAAATTGCTCTCCCAAAACATGAACAAAAGTTCTTGAGGCAAATTTATTATGGTTCAAAGCTCATTCTTTTTTCTGACTGCCTTTATGAAATTGAAATAAACGTAATTACCTTGGGGACTTGCAGCCTTCTGTCAAATTTGACTGAAATCAGCCAAAAGCTTTGGGTATTTTCAGAGGAAGACACAGCCAAGCAAAGTCACAAACACTGAAAAGTTGCACAACTCTTCCTTCAAAAACCAAATCCTACTAAGAAAACCCCAAACCAATCAAGCAAACAAAACCAGGGTTACCTTAACAAATAAAATGGAAACTGTCTTGCTTCTAAGCTATGCTTCAGAAGTATGAAATTCAAAAATTCTCCTTACTCCAGGAGAAAAATTCATTTAAATTTAGTCAATTTTAATGAGCACTATGAAGTCTATGTAGAAGATTCATTTTCATAAACCGGTCTGAACTTCCAACTTTTGCTCATGATGTTTTATTACTTTTTAATGTTACTTTAATATATTCCTTAAAACAGAAAAAAAGAAAGGAGAAAAGATAAAAAATGGCACCATTTTGGTGTCTCTTTAAACCAGACTAGAGGTAGCAATTTTCAAATTTTTTTTTTCATTTAGTAAATTCAAAGTTCCTTATTTCAAAGTAAAAATAATTTGGCTGAAACTCCTCCCAAGATTAGCTTTTGTTAGAATTCTAGAGCTCATAAATGACAGAAACGTCCCAAAATCTGCAAAGATAAATCTCATCTTTTAAATTACTGAAAGCCTTCATTAAGCCTTAATATATGCTGTCAGTTTCAAACTAAATAATAGATGAGATTTTAACATAATCAGAAGAAAACCGCTGGTACCTGCCTCTGTTACTGTCACAGTTAAATTGACATGGTAATTTTCAAAATAATGCCTTCTCTAAGTCACTTAAGGAATGACAAGCACTCACCATTTAGAAAACTTTTCTCCACATAGAAGGAAGCCCCTTACTATGAATTCAGTGGTATAAATGAGCATACATCTCTTTTGCTTTGTCCACTGTGGGAGTGAAAATCAGTGGCTGGGTTAATCAAATAAATCTGAAAAAGTCATACTAACACTTTTCTCTTGGAAAAAAAAAAATAAATATTCAATTGTTGAAGTACTGCTTTACAAGTATTTTATTATTTCTTATTTTGTGATTCATGGCTGCAAGGTAAAATCTATAATAATTACTATTAAATGTGGATTGGGGGATTAGATTATAGACTTGGTTAAAAACCTACACTTAGCATTCCATGTGCTGTGAGGATAAGGACTGCACAATGCAGACACATAAAACCTGAGGTCCCCCTCCATGTTACCTGGCATTCAAAAGGCCATGTGCCATCCATAAAAGTTTGATTTAGGAAGTGTTGCATTTCTCTTCTGGAAGGTCACCCTTGATGGCTTCAAAGTCTCTTTTAAGGCAGTCATGTTTGGTGCCCATCAGCTGTCACTATTAGAGACATTTCCAATCCTATCCCATTTCACTATTGTAGCTGCAAAAAGGATTAAAATGGGATGTAATCATTTCAAGTACTTCACAAGTAGCTCAGAGTTCTAGCTCCTAGATCACTTGATAAAACCAGAGAAAATATTTAAACACTCAAGGAAGGCAACAGCACTGTGGATAATAAAATGCTATGACTCAGAGCTCTTTCTCAGTGTTGGGACTCATTTTCTGGTTTTCTAAAACAAAACAAGAAATTTACAACTGAAAACACCTGCAAAGATTGCAACCCCTCTGGGCTAAGTGGAGCTCCCCTGGGCTTTGCCTACAGAATCTGACCAGACCTTGACACCTGGAAATTCTTTCAGGTCATCCAAATGTGCCTGGCATCTAGGCACGAAGCTATATAAAAATAATTTAAATAAAAAACAAACTCCACCATCTACCTATGAAATGAAATTTATTACTCCATCCTCCTGAGGATTTATGGGTGATGACAAAAAACAGCACAGGCTCATTTCTCTTTTCAGCTCCCAAGCTAAATAAAAGGACAGACTAAGTGAACAGGAAAAAGAGAGCTGTAATTCAAATAGTGGGCTTAAGGTGTGGATGTTCTTTTACATCCAATTGCTCCATGAGCTTAAAAAGCTAAACTCACCATTAATAACCAAGATTGCTCCATGATTAGAGAGCCACATCATCCCCTTTTAGTAAGGGAAAAAAATACTTCCTAGGCACTGAACTCTTCACTGATTTGACTGACAGAAGTTAGAGCCTCTCTGTGCCCCTGTATTTGTGTGCTCTGTGTGCACACACAGGGGTAAGAAGGGAAGCCTTTCACACCTCATTTCTAACTCATTTTCTTCCTTATGCAAAGGTGAGATGGGAGCTGTTCTGCTTCTGCTTTGGCCTCCTTCTACCCAAGCCTTGATTATTGTTGCTGTTTCGTGTCACATCCATCCGCATGGCACGCACTGCATATATCCAGCATGAATATTTCATGAATATTGGAGAAGCAATTGCAATGTGAGACACAATGCATATTTCAGATGACACATGACTGATGTGTTTAGAGATCTGGGTTTATTATGTACTTGCAACATTCATCTACTACCAGAAAGCTGGTCTTTTCCCCTATTGCACTGAATAAAGTCAAAGAAGGAAAACAAATGCGCATTTTGAATGTATCTGATCTTTTACTGAAACAATGAATTAAGGTACTGTCATGTTTGTTTTCCACTTTCTTTCCCCAAAGACAGAGCACAGAGATAAAAACAACATCCAAACTGCTTTGTATTTGCTTTAAAACACAAAAAGTTTCATTTTAAAGAACTTTTCATGCTCCACACCATTATTATGTTTGGATAAACACCACATTTTTTAAAGTAGGACTTCTACTATAGAAACAATTATATGATTTTATTTAATACCTCTGATTTTCTAAAGATTACTCTGTTACTTACTATCTCCAAATGATTAACAAGTTCAAATTTAAAAGGGGAGACCCACATCTATGCAGCAAGCAAGCAATTTTTAAGAAAGGAACTCGGGTGAACATTTGTCACTATTTCTACTGTATGAATTCAAAGTTCTAGCTCAGGATTTCCTTCATTGTCTTGCTTCATACCAAAACAAAACAAAAAAAGAAATTACTTTCTCACCAATAAACTCACACACCTGATTTTGAAAAGGCTTCATTTGTCCCAGTGAGGGAAAAAAAAAATCTTTTTGGAAGCTCCATAAGTTTCAGAGTGAAGAGTTTTCCTCTGTTTCTATTTAATGGCTCCTTGCAGCTCCTCACCCATTGGGAGCCTTAAGAGCTCCAAGGTCCCATCGAGCTCAGCTCAGATAGAGAGCCTGCCACACCTCACTCAAAAAATGCACAAGATTGATGAAGAAATATGAGATCAGACTTCATCTCACATTAACTGTTCCTTTCAGGTACCAATTGAAGCAGGTCATGCAGCTGCTTTACAGGACCTTCAAGTTTTCCCTGCGCTAAAAGAGAATCTCACCTGGAGATTCTTGCTTGCTAGAAAATTCTTTGTATGTTAACAAATCACTAAACATCAAATGGAAAAATGCCAGCAACAACCAAAACCAAACAAACATATTGTAAGTCATTTGGTCTAATTGTGGAACTCCCTCATTACAGCTTCTCCAACCCACCTGTTTCCCCTCCAGTGCCAGAATTGTGGATATTTCAGCTACTGTACCTTCATTCTTGGCCCTTATTTAGAGGGTTCGCATTGCAAGAAAGAAAAAGCTGCTTTTCTTTTCCTTCCTTTCATCTTTTTGTAGAAATTGCAGTGAGAAAAACAGAAAGCCTATAGCCTGTTTATAGTTCACTGTATATACTTGCTATATTTTAAATGTGTTAATTCCCTGAAATAAAACAATTGTGTCACAAGTGCTAATGCTTCATGGCCTGAGAAAATAAAGGATTCCAACATGCTAACAACAAAAAATACATCTCAATTCATGCTATGCCACTGAAAAACCAAACCCAAGTTCAATATCCAGAGAAAAAACTTTCTTAGTCCCTCAAAAGCAGACCTAATGATTAGTAAGTATTGATAAACAAAAACAAATTTCAGAAAAATTACATTATATAACCACATGTCAGCAATTGTAGAAAAAAAGGAAGTAGATATCCTTAGGAATTGGGAAGCACTTCCCAACAATGCAGCTAATTGTAATTTCAAATGGGGCCACAGGTATTGGCTACCTAAAAGCCTTCCTGTGTGGCAGCTGCTTGTTCACTGGTGTTGGTGGACAGCTCATCCCACCAAGGGGCTCATCACAATTATTGCCTTTGTTTGGCAGCCCTGGTGGAAGCCAAGAGCTGCAGGGCCACCCCTGCTCCCCCTGATGAGCAGCATGTTGATGAGCTCTGCTTCTGCCTTCTTCACAGCTTAATTCCCACATTTTGCTATCCAGCAAACCCACATTCCCTTGGAAATATATTCCTGTCCAACCTTGTCTGACTCAGGTAATCACCATGGCTCTAGACAGCAACCCAGCCCTTGGAATTGAGGATGGGAGGTCAACAAATGGCTGGTTTTACCTCAGAAGTCAGAATTTGTTAGGAAAGACAATGTGGGATGGCCAGCACTGCTAAAAAAGAGATGTGGAGATATTCTTCAAGAAAAGGCACCAATGAATCATCTTGGAACAAGTGTTGTGACCACACAGAGCAGATAGTATTTTCCTAAACAGAGATGCTGTACATCAGTGCAAACAATGTTAAGGGAAGAAGCAGAGGAAATTAAAAAAGCTGAAACCTTCCCTTGCCTTAATTCAGGAATATAAAAGAAAGAATACTGCAGCTCAGCCTGGAGACACAAATCTTTATAAAGGCTGACTGATCCCTAAAAGTCATTATAGTGACTTTTAATGTCACTACAAAAACAACACTCTTGCTTTCCTAAGTGCTGGCATTTAATCTATTTCTGGTGCACAATAATAAAACAGTGCACACAAACTTTTCATGCACACATATTCACTTATATGCTTTAGAGTAGCATATGAAAAATTGTGTTATTCTATGATCTCGACCAAGAGTTATTAATTTTCTTGCCTTCAGCTGACATTCATTCTTATCTTTCACATCATTCTACTTTCACTGCAATCTTCAACAAAAATCTAATTTTTGTGCAAACATAAGAATGCTAGGCCACTCTGTGTGTGTTCTGCTTCATATGGGATTCCCAGCCATCACTTAAAGCACTTTTGATGTTTCTGTCATCAGAACATCTCCAATAGACTATAGGCCTTTGAATTAAATAAATTAAATATAAGGAAACATTCTTCTGTGTTACTACTCTTTCAGAATCAATGAATTATCAGAATATTACAAGCAAACAACAACAAAAAAGCCTAAAAATATGCATATAAAAAAAGTAAGAAATACACATATATATGTATTAAAGCCCAGCATTATTGATCTCAAGCCTTCACACCTGGCAAAGGCAGCTGTAAAGATGTCTATTCCCTCTCAACCTCATGCTTCTCAGATGAGGATAAAGCATCTATACACTCAGAAACAATGTGGTGAAAGAAAATTTGGTTGTCATATCTGAATGCTTGAAATACATGAGGAGTAATTAAAGTGGTTAGTGTTGCTCTGGTGAGCCTTGATTTCCCATACAGACAGCTCTGGGGTACACTTTCTTGTTAATGCTACATTTTAATTTACTACGGTGCTTTTGGCTGTTGCCTTCTGAGTCATTTGATTATGTTTAAAGACTTCCATGATAAGAATACTTCAACGTGTTTACAATATTATGAGTTTCTATATGGTAATTTGGTCAGTCACCACGTCTGGTTATTGATCATCTGAGATGGTCACAATTCTAAGCAAGTACCTTCAATGAAATTGCATTGCAATAAAAAAACCAATGACACTAACTAGGAAAAAAGTGACACTGGTTTTGAAGTTTTTAAATCTCAAATGTCCAATCACCACCACAAGTATTTAATATTAAAAAAAAAATAGTCATGTTCAAATAAAAAAATATTCAACTTAAAATTCCATCTTGGGAAAACAAAGTAGTCTGTTAATCACTTAAAGCTTTAACAAAATGGAAAATTATTACAAAGATTAGATTCTGTATTCAGTGTGTGGCACCCCATTTTAGGGGATGCAGTACTTTGGAAAAAACAAGGCTAACAACTTTTAAAGGACAAAG
>JAHXMQ010012338.1:1399183-1457605 GCA_020466415.1 Ammodramus savannarum pratensis | reverse complement strand
TATTTATCCCTCTGCTGGAGCTGGTGATGGATTTTCCACCACTTTCCCACCAGACCCTGCAGGTCCGTCACAACTGAGCTGAGGTACTCAGCTGTCAAAACAAAACACAGAGCTGGGCCATTCCTGACAGCTATCCTCTCTGGCCCTTTGACAGTGTGGCTATCCAGCCCCTAAGGAATTTCACTTCCCCAAAATTCTAAAAAATCCCCCAGCTCTGCTGACAGCCAGGGTGGAAGTGGTCAGCTCCCAAGCTTGTATGGCCGTGCAGAGCTGAGGTCCCCAGGTGTCCCAGCAGCCTCACCAGGGCAGTCAGGACCAGGAATCACTTCATTTTTACAGAAATATTTCCTCTTCTTCATGCTTTCCCTACTCTAAGAATAACTGGTTGTTTTTTTGTTTTTCCTTTAAGATAATACTTGAGAAACAAAAACCATGGTGAGTGGCCCTGTGGCAATCCAACCATGACAGAAAACAGAGAAGCCCAGATGGAGGAGAGGAAAACTTTCTGCATTGCACAGCTTTGCATGACACCTATTTATAGCTAGAAAGAAAGTGGTGTCTCTTCCCCTAATCGTCCCCACACCCCTGCCTGCTTTCAATAGCCAAGCCTTCAGTGCATCAAGTTGCTTTACTTCCACACATCTGTTAGCAAATCTGGACGGCTGTCACATAATTACTGGAGGTCAAAATAGCAGGGCTAGCAATAGAGATAACAAACCAAAGCTTGTTTGAGAAATCTCTGTATTCCTTCTGTCATGCAGAGTCAACTTTTATCAGTCATTAGCTTTGTAACCTAAGCTGCTTACCACACCTGTGGGCTTTCAAATGAAACCAAAGGAGTTAGTTCTGACCTTTAAATGACTAGAAAAAGGGTACTTCAGGGACATTTTCTCTGTTGTGTGATTGTCTGCAGAGAAATTTGTGCTAGAGTTCTGTCAATTTAGTGAAGTGGGACCTCCTAGAAGGGCATTCACTGTTAAAGCCCCTTGACTCAGAAATTGAATGTCCCTTTAGCTCCCCAGCCTGGATTTATTGACTCTTCTGTAATGATATGAGGTTGCCTTCTATACTAGAAAACTGAAGGAAGCTTTTGAATGTTGAAATTGGGGCAGATATTTTGAGCAGCTTTTTAAGACTATTTCTTTGCAATTCTTACAGGCAACTGAGTCTATTAAAAAAAAAACCAACCAAACAAAACAAAACCAACAAAACCTGTGATACCAAAATAAAGCAGAGTAACATCAAGTGCTATTCTTTCAGACTCCACAAGCAGAAAATCTTCACAGGCAATTAGAATAAAATTGTATAGGTTGAAAAAAGCATTTCTTTAATTGTGAACATCGTATGATAGAGAAGCAAGTGCAAAGCTACGCGTTTTAAAGGAACTGAAACAGGTCCTGCTGCAAGTTTGGAATTTGGGTCTAAGAAGAGATGATGTTTCTGATGTTTCTCATTAGAGAAACAGTAGCAGAAGTTCCTGTTGATGAGGCAGTCTATCGAGTGGTGTGCGAACTAGCAAGCCACTTTCTAGATGCTGTGACATGTATGAGTCCCCAGGTCCCTAAAAGGAAATGCTAGAACAAAATTGCTTTAAGAGCCAATTTCACGTTGCTCATTGCTTGCAAGTCAATTCTGCGTCTTTCCAGCAGAATGAGATGCAGGCAGGAGTTTCAGGTGTAAGTAGAAAGCAGTAACTCAAGCCAGATGAACACAAAACTGCCTTTCTAGCCAAGCTACTGGGAGCAAAGCTCAATCAACCCCCTCTAAAACCTTGGAGTTAGGTGCTTCCTTCCTGCCTCCCAAAACAAGCAGCCCTTAATCTATCAACCAACTTGACAATAACTCTCATCTGCCCAGGAGAAAGCCTTTGATTGCTCCAGGTTTGTTTCAAATGAAGTATCTGAAAACACAAAATCACTTTTAGGTCTTATATTTGTAATTCTAAACTCTGCTACATTTTTCAAGACAATCTGCCCTTGTACCTCCTCATTGATATTTCTCAAGTGATGTTTTTAGGGATGAGGTTTAGCAGCGGACTTGACAGTGTTAGATTTACTTAGACTTGGTGATCTTTTTCAACCTAAACGATTCTGTATCTGGCCCAAGAGATTTTGGGTGTAGGTTTCAATTTGATAGCTGAAAAAACTTCTGCTTCTCAGCTTGTAGTTCCCTCCTTTCTGGAAATCCAAACAATATCTCCTCCTTAAAGGACACAAGAATGAGGCAAAATGACTCAGATGTTTCTTCATGACAATATCCAAATTAGATTTTGTCACCTTATCAATTATTAAATTGAAGAATAATTAAAATAATAAGCAAAATAAGGAAAGATTATCATATTCTCCTCTAAAAAAGATTATCATATTCTCCTCTAAAAAAAAAAAATCACTGAAATAATTGACACTCTCCATAGAGCTGCCAATACCAGCAACTTCATTCTGTTAGCTAGCTGCTCTTTTCAGAAATAAATTAAAAAAAAAAATCTAATATAAGCCAATGGCTTCAGTTAGATTTAAAACTATTTGTCTTACTCATTTTGATGCAATAAAATGCACACAGAAATGTTTATGTCCTAAACTATTAGAAACATTTCAAAGACTTTTTGACACCTCAACATCCAGAACAAGTTTACTCTCAGAAAAGTCTGCTAAGAAATCCACTGAGCCCTTACAGATTATTATCTGGAAAAGATGAAGGAACTGGAGAATTATGGTCATTTCCATACAAATGGATAAATAAGTGTTGTTTTTTTTTTTCATCCACAGTGTTTTAATTATTTAGGTAGGTATAGAAAAGAGAATTATAGTGTTCATTCCACAACTTTTGTTTCATTCTGGCTGGAATGCAGGTAAAACACAGTTTTAAAAAAACACTGCTTTTTTTATCCACACCCATTGAAACTTCACATAAAACAGAAATGAAAATGTTTACATTCCCTACAGCTGGAGAGTGTTGAAATACAGTCAGTGCTTGGCTGAAATTCAAGTGTTTCCTATTGTACATAAACATTGCCATCAGAAAAACAACATCTTTAAAAATTATTCCGTAATTCAAAACACAGCTTACTGTACCATTCTACAGTATTTTCTTGGTGACTCTAACTTTGCTTCATAAAATAAACAGATAAATTTCAAAAGCAACACCTAAATCTTGACCCAAAAGAAACTTGGAAGGCATTTTGAAACTATAGCTGTAAGCAGGTCTCTGTTTAATACTGTTTCATCTGCAAACAACTCAAAAACTCCAATTATAATTTTTCATCAGATCAAACTTATGTGTAAAAGTTCTAATTTCTTTCTTCTCATCCTAACCTTTCCAAAGTAAAGGCTTATCCCTTCCTAATATGTTCCAGTTGACATGAAATTAAATGTGAAAAACAGAAGCAAAGGCAGTAAGGCTCTGGATTCATGAAACTAGAGAAAGATGATTTGAAGTATCTCCAGGGCTGGGAAAATTAAAATCAGACACAGTGCTTGAACTTGGCAGTTAAAATATAATCTGAAAATATCACCTCCTGCTATTTCTTTTCTTCTCACCACCCAAGAAGAAATATAACTTTTGCTCACCTTAACTTACATCATATCTCTCTTTCCTCCCAGAATGAGAAATCTCTGGTTTTCCCACTTCATATACACCATATTCCTTATTCCAATAGTGGACAGTGTGAGAACAGCTCATTGAGAATGTTGTGGGCTTTCCTGTTTATAGAGGTCAAGGCTTGTGAAATAACATGCATGTATCAGATAGATGGTTAGTGCAAAACCATCTCTAGTTTCTCCTAAAACATCAAGAAATAAAATACAACCACAGCTTCCAGACTGCCCCTAGTTTATGCTTGTTTTATCAATAGTTTGCAGCACTCTCTGAGTTCCTCCACATTATAATGGTTTGTAGACTTCCCTGAAGGGACATCTGCACTGAACATAAAACATGTCCAGAAGTGACACTGAGCACTGAATCACCCCTGGTCGCTCACAGTGCCTGCTCCTTTTATCCAGACTCTCCTCTGGAAGGAACAACCCAGCTGTTCACAAGGCAAAACCTCTGCCCATTTCTTTTTTCCAGACAATTTATTCCCAGCTCTGCTCTCAGGACACAGCACAGCCAACATCAGAGGCGATTGCCTCCCATCACCCAAGAGAATCTCTCACAACCAACCTGGCACATTTTGTGTCCTCTGACTCCAGCTGCAGCACAGAGCATCACGCACTTTGATATTCATACTACAAAATGAAAAGCTGGTCAGTGCAAAAGAGCCCTGATATTTCATGCAGTGGGACCTCAGGCAGTCAAAAACCAGCTCTGTCTACAAATTCTGACTCTGTAAATTGTGAAGGAGACCCAGAGCAAAGTGACCTGCAGTGTGCACAAGGCCTGGTTTTTGATGGTCATCTTCTCCTGCACTGTGAGGTGTTATTTCTGAAAGTGCTTACTCATATTTATTTATCCTTCATTTTAAAATTAAATATAATCCCAGCTAGCAATCTCCAAACTACTGTAATGATTTCTAGTTAAGTATAACTTTTTTCTTCCCCTCCCAACTAGTATTACTATATGCACTTTGGAATACAGTTGAAAACATCTTTTTTAAGGAACTGTTCATTACAGCATCTATTTTATATGCAACCAGACATTTGTGACAAAAGATTAGTCCTTGCATTGGCTAACTTAATCTAATATCAAAAATCCATTGATAGCAAGCACCCTTAAACTCCACAATGACATGTTACCATACCATTATCTTTCAGCACAGACATAAGGAAAACCGTCAAGAGTTTTCATTTCAAAGAGTTCTACTTGAGATTGCAGTAATAGTTTAATGACAGAGAGATTTTAGAAGGAAAAAGGTGTGGAAAATGAAATAAAGCTGTCCTTAAAGACTGAAAGCTCACAGAATTTTGAAGAAGAGTTCAGCAGTTGTCAATGCCAATAGAATTTAATGGAGTAGATACAAAGCAAAAGACAAAATCAATACCAAGGTGTTTGTGCTTCATTTCTTTGTAGTTGTCAAACCTTTGAAGTTGTTAAATAATGACTTATAGACTAGGAATAGATGTCTAGTTTGACATTTCCTTAATGCCATGTCAAGAACCCATCTACTCACACTCAAAAAAAAAAAAAAGTTTCTATGATACAGAAGAGAAATTCAATCTCAGAACCATGTGATGTGAAATTTACAGCACCTGAATCTTTATATTGTCTTTGTACAATACAAATAAAATAATCCAGGAAAAAAAAACCCCAAAACATTGAATTTCTAAACAAATCTTTCTTTCAGATATACTCAGCATGCATACAGAGAATAAGAAAACCATTTTGTCAGCTTAAGTCATTCTACAACAGATAGAAGATGATTCCATAAGGATTCTCCATTGACCTGCTCCTCTGAAAAAGGTCTCACTCAATCCTGGCAGGCAGTCAATAACCTAGCCAGGGTTGAAAGTGGCCTGGTCACTGAGGAAATGGCCTCAAGTTGCACAGGGGATGTTCAGATTAGGGATTGAGAGAAATGTCTTCACTGGAGGGTGATCAGCATCGAAACAGCTGCCCTGGGCAGAGGTGGAATCACCATCCCTGGAGGCATTTAACAGATGTGTAGATGTGGTGCCTGGGGATGGGATTGAGAGGTGAACATGGCAGTGCTGGCTTCTGGTTGGACTCAAGGATTTTAGAGGTCCTTTCACTGTAAATGGCTGTATGATTGATCACCCACAAAACCACTCCAGGAGAACCCAGAGCATTCAAAACCACGGCATGCAGACACTGTCTCCTTCCCACTGTGTGCCTGCTCCTGGCCCACTGCAGCTGGCACAAGCTGCATCCCTCTCTCCTGCAGGACTGGAGCCTGGCATGGATGATGGGCTGGCAAGTTTTGCTTCATGAAGGAGCTGCTGCTCCCTGAGCCAGCAATGTGGTACTGTGGATCTGGGGCAAGTCCACCCAAGGGTGCCAAGCAGGAAGGCTGGGTGAATGAACCAGAATGTAAATGAGCCCCACTTGCCTAATTGCCAGGTGAGAATCATGACTCCGGTTCATGACTCGTGCCTGATTAAATTGCAGCAGCTAAGAGGTTACTGTCCCATCCCAATCAGAGTTCAAACAAATGAAGAGGGATCCAGAACTTAATTCCTTACCTTGTTGCAGCTAAATGCTGCAGGGACAGTGAGTCAGCCCTCTCAGGTGCCATGGCTCATTGTCTCACATAAAAACTGAAATGTCCCTTGGTTTACCTAAATATCACCGTGGCTCTGGAGCAGAATTGTCACTCCACTCCTGGGAAAGAACATGCCAGCTGTGGGACAGGAAAGACAGACACCAGCCAGATCCTCCTCACCTGCTCAGCAGCAATCAACAGAGCTCATGGCTCACAGCTCTTACTCTGACCCAGAAGCACCTTGTCTAGCTTGGGTTAATCTACCTTGTAAATGCAGCATGCATGTTGAACTTGAAATTCACCTCCTCGCTCATTCTGTATTCACACCATTATGCAGAGATCCAGTAAAAGTAGCATTAATCATTTAAAAACTATATCACAGTAAAAACAATGCTTAAATCTTACAAATACTACTCTTTTTATTAGCCATTAAAAAAAAAATAATTTAGGTAGGCATTGTGCAAGACTATCAAACAAAGAGAATTTAAACATCACTAAGATCCAACTCTGAACCATCCTGCAGAACAGATAAAGGTTAGAACCAGTCCACTCATTCCCTCAAAAAGCAAAGGAAGCAGCAAAAACAAAGCAGCAAAAACAAAGCTGAAAAGCTCCTTGCTGGCTTTCTAGGTGCATTTAATACTGCTGGTAGAATCTCATATCTCTGACAGCCATTTTATTCCTTCACATATTTATGGAATACCGAGGAGAACAGATTAGGCAGATTTATTTCCTTTCAAGGTCACTCCTTTAGTGATCTGAAGCTAAAACAAAAGCTCAGACATCCTAAGTATTCTCATATTCTAATATTTCAATATTAAATGGATTTTAATTCAGACAGAATAGGCAGAAGTTTGGAAGACAATTATCTTGTTGGGAAATCAATCTGCTAATACTGGAATTGTGTGTATACAGGAACTATGTCTAACTTGGTTTTGTGCCCTCACTATCAGATCTCCACACCTGGTAGGCCAGGGTGGGACTTCCTTACAGGTAAAGGGTTCATCAGACAAGGTAACAACAATATTGTCACAATTATGCCTGTGCTTTCTGCAGCCTGTCTGACCTGGGATTTCCAAAAAACTCTATTACAGGGTTCAGCCAGGGGTACTGAAAACAGAATTGGCATAATTGAGATGCAATGTAGGGCTGACTTTGGATGCACAAATATTATTAGACTTCATTTTTCCATGACAATACATAATTAAAATAAAAAATCCCAGACATTGCATCAAAGCTGGTTTGCTTTTTCTTCTGCAACTGAAGTCTCATTTTCTTTTTAGGAAATTTTGTGGAAATAAAAACTGATGGGAAGGAGGCTCCAGAGAATATTTTGTCCTCCAGTAACATGTATGGATGAGATGACTTGCTGAGCAATACCTTGTTAACAACTTTCAGGTTTTAGGGAAAGTGGGGAGGGGGTTAGTTTGCATGCTGCTTGCTTTAAGAAGTTACTGCATAATCAAAACAAGATTTCCCACAGGAGGGACTCTTTAGCAGCCAAGGAAGGCAGGCAGGCATTACCCCAGACATTCAATATAGAGGATATGATAAGAGGAAGAAACAAAAAGGACAATTCAAAACCTCTCATTCTTACTGCAGCTGTAGAAAGGGCTACAAGGACAGGCAGGCAGCTCAGAGAGCTCTGCTGCTGAAGATCTACCTAAGCAAAGGGACAGAGGAGATGACACTGAGTTGCAAGGCACACATGTCCTAATCCCAGGTCACCCACTGTGGGGGAAGTTTGGGAATATTCCTCTTCCTCAGCTGGTAAGGACAGGTCTCTATTCTGTCCCACAGTAAGCAAATTAATTTTTGCCACTATCAACTCTTCAAAGCTCTTCAACTTCATCCCTGCAGCTTCCAGAAAACACCCCAATAGAAATCATAACATAAATGGAGTGATCTCCTGCTTCAGAGACAAGAACACACAGTTCAGGGTCATGAGCAGATAAGGACAATTCCATACTGCTTTATTTCATCCCTTATCTCTAGAACTTTGTTTTCCAGTACCAATTTTTGGTGCCAGTCAGGAGATTGGCATACTAAGAGTAAGTGATGATACACTCAACCATTTAACTAATCCAGCTCCAGTATTTCCCATCAGAATCTTTAAAGGCATTACACATTCAGGGAGTAAAGGAATGCAGTTCCATCAAAACAGCTACATATCAGGCTTTGGAAGAACACAGAAAGCAGGGCTGAGAAAACTGCTATTTTTTAGAGAAAGGAAGCAACCTCATGAATCTCCTGCTAGGCTGTAAAGCATCAAAAAGTAAGGAAAAATATTTTGAGTCCTAAACTGGTGTATAAAACTCTTGTTTACCAAAGTTATTAATGGAAATAAAGCAAAATTTTGACATGCTGTCTGATCTCTTGCTTTCATCACTGGCTAGTAGCCAGTTAATTACAGCAAATTAATAATGTATTAAATTCTGTTTGCTGAAGCTATCAACAGTTTTCAATGGGTGTAAATATTCAAGTTTTGAGGAAACTGGAACAGATATGCTTTATCCTCACCTTGTACCATTTGCAAAGTAAGGAATTGCTTAATGTAGTGTGGCCATACTGTATGGAAAAACAGAACAAAAGCAACTCTGGCACAATGTCAGTGACAAACTTTAATCTGTGCCAATATCACACTTAACTTGCACATTATAACCAATACTTTTGTAATGCCACAAATAAAAGTATTCCCACAGCAATTTTAAGAGAGAGGCATCTATACTGATAGGTAATTTGCCATTGCAGACAAACATCTGGAGCTGTCCAGAGGCTGAACATTATTTCACATAACTGTGGCCAGCTGTGACTGAGAACAGTGAGTAACAAACATTCTCCCATAACTGTCCTCTGAAAAAGGTTTTATATATCCCCCAAAGGGCAGAAAATTTACAAATAGGAGAGTTACTGAAAAACCCAGAGGACCCTTAAGGAGAAAGCAAGTTAGGTTTCACAAGGAGTTTTCAAGATAAGGATATCATCTACTCTGCAGACAGGACAATAGATATTTCTTCTATGCACTTAACTCTTAGTCAAAAACATATGCAAAAAAAAAACACAATTACATGGCATAATTCAGTTCCACAAACAAGCAAAGTAATTTGATTCTGGAACGTTAACAGTTTCATTTGTTACTACAAATATCTAAAGAAATTGCATCATGTGGGTTTTTTTTAACTTCCAGGGACAGCAATCAACTTTTCACCCACTCTTGTTGCATCACCTTGATGGGGTAAGAATTTTATCATTGCATTAGCATCTTCTTTTTTGTTAATTTGCTGAGCAACCCTTCCATCTCCCTCTGCCTTCCCGCTCACCAGGCTTTTGGTCCTGTCCCCAGTTTGCTCTTTTTCCATCCACAAACCCTCTTGGCTGTGAAGCTGGCTACCACATCCAGACAAATCACTCCCAAGTGCACCTCACCAGCTCTACACAGTCTGATATCTCCAGCTGCCAAGCAGAAAATGTGCATTTGATGATGGCTTAAAGTGTACCATTATGCTGTCTCTGAAGTAAAGCAGGGAATGCTAACAGCCTTTCTATTTTATTTTAATGCTCTGTCTGTATATTCAAAAGTCTCATTAAGCAGTGCTGCACTTTTCCTTCTAGAAGGATGCCTGTGCAATACATTTTCCTAAGGGTGTAACAAAAATGCACATGAATCACCTTTATTCATGAGATTATCTCCACGATGTTCTTTGTACACTGTAGGTTTAGGAAATAATTTATATTTCATTTTTGGAGATCTTTACTCCCTCTGACAGTAAAAAGAGTAAGACAAAAATGCACTGTTTATCTACACTATTTTTTTTTGTTTAGTTTTTTTTTTGTTTTGGTTTGGTTTTGGCTTTTTGTTTTCTTTTGTCTTGCATTACAGACCTGTGATACATTTGGGGCAAAAATGTTGATGATGTATGAAATGAAGGCATCTCTAAATATTAAGAGAGTCTTTGACATGATGACAAATCTGAAGAGGGAAACAGAAGCTCTTTGCTAGGATGAGGTAAAGAGCTGACACCTCTAAGGAGACAGATCTTATTTTACTCTATGCAAGTTTATAGCCACTGTAGCATCAAAACAAAGCTACTTGGATGACTAGCTGCAGAAAAAAAAGTTTAATTTACCTTATTCTCCTTATATACATATTATTACTAGGTGGGTGAACCTCATGCTCAAGCACATTTGAGAAAACGTAAAGAGACACAAATTTATTGTTAGAGTTTGAAACTAACTGCAATCCACTCATTCATCACTTCTGTGTTAACTCAGCTCCTACCACCCAATCACAGTCCCAAAAGCTCAAGTTGTGTTACTGCTAAGTGTTAATTACCCGTTGAACTCTGTCTTTAGGACCAGCAGGTGATAAAGTGCTATCACATTTATCCAAAAGCCTTAAATTGCTTATTTTATTTCTCAGCACACCAGATAAAACTACAGGGGATATTTACTTTAATTTTAGGGTAACTTTAATATTTTGTGTTTCAGCTTCTTTATCACCTTAGTGATCCAGATCTGGCTTTGGAAGGAAACCTCCACCTCTAACCACAGACTCCACCTCTCTGATACCTGTCCTGACGCTGCAGCTTCTGCACAACAGCAGCATAGAGTGTTCATATCCAAATCATTGAACTGACTTTAAAAAGAGACTAAAATGGATCAACAAAGCAGTGCCTCAAAATGGGATATTTTTGAATAATGAAATTTCCCAAATTCTCAAAAATAACATGATGCATTATCTTGCTGCAGTGGTTATCATGGAAAAGCTTTCTCTGAAATTTATTAGGTTTTCGATCAAAATATTTGTATCTTTTTAGCTAAGTTTCTCTAAAACTCTAAACATTTGAAATCGTGCATGACATCTGTCCCTATGAGCTCTCAAGTCATAAAAAAAAAGTGATACCTTATTGGCTAAAAACTTTTATCATGTCCCTCACTCTTATGCAGAAGATGTGGAAGTCCTGCAGAACACACTGGAAAAGAAGCAGGCTAAAACTTTGCTTCCAAAATTAGTTGTGTATATTCAGGTAACAATATTTTAAAATTAAAAATATGAATTCAAAATTCAGGTTTACTGCAGGAATTCTACAAACTCATTACAAAACCCATTTCTCTGTATCTTTGACACTATCTGATAATACTTACAATTTACATGACAAAAACAGTACTTATAAGGAAGGCCCTATTGTGTTGTGTTTTTTTTTTTCATTAACAACAAATATGGGTTGAGGATACAGGCATTATGAATAAAACTAAACTCACAATTATTACCACTTCTAGAAAACAAGAATGCCTGAAGAAGTAAGTGTTACTAGTGACTACATAGAGAAAGAAATACTTAATTTGACTAATTTTGTTTACACCTGCACCTCATGAATGAAAACTTGCATCACAGAGTCAGATTGTCAAAGAAAACATGTCAACTCTGGTATATTCATATCCTTAGATAAAGTAATCTGGAATAAATTAGTTGCAATAATGGGGAAATGTGTCAATTTTACTGCAGAGGGATTTGTATGTGGCAGTTTTGAATGAAACTGTTTAATAAACATGGTCAGCAGAAAAGCACAGCTTGAATATCATAATAGCCATAATTTGAATTTACCTGACATAAAGGCAGGAGGAGAGGGAGGGAAAGAAGGAAGGGAGGAAGGAAATAGGCTCCAAGACCAAAAGGCTACAAAGGGAAGTAAAAAACAGCTCATGAATCCACAACAATCTCATGACTACATTAGAACTAATGGAAGCTTGCCAAGACTGGCAGAAAATTAGTAATGTTATCCTTCTTCTCAGTAGTGGTAGCCACCACAAGTAAGAGGTGATGAGAACTGGAAGCCTTCCCAGAATTTCATTTTCTCGGGAAAGCACCCAGTAGATAATTTAATTAAATTCTAAAATGTTGGATAAGAAAAAAAAAAAAAAATCCCAAGTTTCAATGGCATGTCTGGATAGGCTGTGCAAGGTGATTTATTTCTTTAAATAGGGCAAAACAGTGAAAGAAAAATTGTTTAAGTGCCTGAGAGTAGTCATTAAGGGTCTCGAGAGACAGAGAGGCAGAAATGGAGCAAATTTGGGTTCAGCATTCTCTTCTGTAACTTGTAGTGCTTTTCCCATTTACAGTTAGTTTGTTTAGGCACAGCGAGGATAACTTATGGCTAAAAGATGCAAATTCTTATTAGAAATGTGTCAACTGGCTTATTGATAAATGCAATTTTATAGGAAAGTCCTTAATATGTGCTAGTAAAAGAAAATCAATTGTATTTGCAAGTCTTAACAAAACCCACCGTTTAATTGCAAGATGTAATACTCCAGAAGAACCCTGATGAATTTATTTCACCACTTGGTTCTAATTTTAACAGGTGGAAACCATTTAAATGGAACTCAGCATTAACTAACTCTCCTCACTATTTACCTTTATATATTTGTGCCTGTGAGGTGTTTAGGAACCCCTTGGTAAGCAACACAACATGAAAGCAAAGTATAAATAGTAAAAATTCCCATTTCCACTGGCAGCAGTCAGGTCTGCTGTGAGCTTGGGCATCCATGAGGTCATGGAAAGATTTCTTTTTACAGCATCCATTGTAGGTTATATTTGGTGATTAAACCAAAGTTAGGAGGAGATGAAGTTCCTCAGCTTTGACTTTTTAAGAGCAATGTATGTATAAATAGAAAAACCAGCAAATAAGTTTTGCATTTTTAAAACCAATCCGTGACAAAATGCATTAAAAGACAACCTGGTAAAATCTTATTTTCTAAAGAATGCACCAATGATTTTGTTTTACACAGTCATATGCAGCACACAGGCTGTAAATTTTTTTCTTTGACCAGGTTTTGATAAAATAATCTCTTCAAATTTCAAGTTCTGATCAATTACACAGAAAAAGTGGCGAGGGAAATGGCATCTTCAGTAATCTATAGATGTCAATTCTGAAAGTACATAGATGTTTTTACAGCAATGTTCTTCTACAAAAAGCACCCCTATAATTCAAAGAAAGTGGACAGGCTTTTTTTCTAAACAAGTATTCATCAGTAATTGAAAACTTTGGGTTTTCTTTCCCCACTCATGGTATAAAAATTCCTCCCTAAAACTCCTGTTAAAAAAATTTGATTTTAGTTTTCATAAATGAAAATTTTAATTTGCAAAATCACTAGGGAAGCAAATGTTCTGAGGACTGTTCTGAACAACAAACAAAAGAACAAAAAGTGGGTTTTTTTCCTAAAATAACAACAAATATTATTATTGATCTATTCTTTGCCCAGAGTGGACACCCCCAAATGCATTAAGGGGAATACTGCAGAGCTCTAGTTCCCATGGTTACTAAAAAAGACTCTATTTGCTGGCAAAAATGTTCTTTATAATTTTGTGTTCTTGAAAGTGTTAAGACTGACAGGATGAACTACTTCTTCCATCACTGTATGCTTTAATTTTGTAAAATGTGCATTTGGGGCATGTGTGTGGCTGGTGGGTGCCAGTAAAGTAATTTTTAAAGGTAGAGAGTATAGTCAAAAGAAACAAACAGAAAATTTTTTCAATACTGAATTTTGGAAGACCTGATCTGGTTATTTCTTGTCTACCTCAGCATATACTAAACCTAAATCCTAATAGAAGGAAAAGGAAAAGAATAACCTTCCTTCCATGACCCAAAGAACGTATACATGGAAATTAAATGAGAAAAGGTAATTCCATCAACAGTATTTTCCTAGAAAACAGAGAAATCAAAATATTGTAACTCATAAAGGTGAAATTTGCACCTTAATAAAACTTGCTATATAAAGATTTCAAAAGGTTTCATTGGCATTAATTCAATACTTCTTAATAACCTTGCCATTCATTATACAAGAACAGTAAAGTTTGGAAAAGCCAGTGTAAGTCACCTGTGCATTTTACACCTTAAACAGAAGAACAAAATACTGACATTGACAGAAAAAAATAAAAGATGAAACTTCCTGGAGTTTTTCTCTAAAAACACCTCTATTAAACAAGATCTGGGACAATGGAAACTTGAAAGTGTCTAATGTCAACTGTCAGAAGGACAGGAAAAACAAAATTTTGTGCCAGTCTTGGCAAGCTAAGGAGAGAAAAGAAACAGTATAGTATTAAGAAAGCCAATGCTGTTATTCTTCTGTATCTGCTGCCAAATTGCCCAAAAAGTCTTTAGAATGCTGAGTAGTTGGACAATACAGAAGTCAGAAAAAAATATATTTTTTTTTTAGATATACAAGGAATGATGAAATATATTACATCACTACTTAAAAATTCTAAGGGTTAGAGCACGGCTTATTGTACATATGAAAATCAACACTTGAAACACCTCAAATATTGCTTTTAGAAACATTTTGCTACCTGAATAAAAAGCAACAACTTTGAGGATCAAATTAGATCCTTTTGTGCATGAGGCACTTGGGTTTTATCACCGTGGGGTTGGGGTAGAGGAAGAAATGATAAATCACTCTTGAGCAAAGAAAGTTTTCCTGCAGATTTCTGCTGGGCAGAGAAAAGTTCTCCATTTAATTCTTTCTAATCATTTGCCTTAGTTAACGCTGTTTCCTGACCCTTTACCACCAAAAATTGGAAAAAACAAGTCCTCTTGCTGCCAGTGAGTAAAAAGCAGCGTGCACAGCAGAATACCAATCCAGCCTGCAAAACTGGTACCATTCCCACTTGTTGTGGCTTTCTTTTTCTGCTGAAGTACATCATTAATGAAGAGTGCAGAAAAGCACAATAATTTGTTTCTCATGTTAACCTCTTCAGCTCACAGCCGTGCACAGCAAGACAGGCTGCAGCACTAACAGAATTCTGGCATCAAAATTAGCCCCTTTCCTTCATGTCTGCTCATTTTGACAAAATAATGGCCTGCAGACAACCAATAAAGGGTGTATTTTTCCCAAATAATTGATGATTGAATCTACTCTCGTTACAGTTTGCTGGGAGTTCATATAGGATTACAATTTAAAGAAAATGCATCCAACAAAAGCTCCCTGCAGCTGGACCCTCTGTGTAGCACTGGAACAATCTGAATTCTAGGGTTAGACTACAAAGACTCATTCATCTTCTTTGTTCAACACCCAATTTTAAATTCACTGTATTCACTGCCTTCAACTCACTTTTCCATAATGGCTAAAAAGAATGATTATTAATTACCCAGGCAAAACTTACAGATTTGTCCTCAGTTTTGAAGGAGTTGATAAAGACTTCCCCCTGTTTAATACATGTTAAACTTTGCTTACTTTTCAATTTACCTAATAAATCTACCCTGCAAACTGCAACATAATTTTGAATTGCCTTTGAAAAGCAGAAGCTAAATTAGTGTTATCATTCCTTCATATATCTGAAATAATCAAGTGCATTCCAGAGAGCGCTCTCAATATTTACCTTTTTTATTTTTTTTCCCCCCCTTTAGGTTGAAAAGTTGTTCTGGTTGATTTCTTTTTGAGCTGAATTCTTTCAGGCTCCTCCATCAAGCAGGGTTGGTGTCTGGAGAACTTTGAAGCCTGAGCTGGAAACTGACCTGCATCAAATCTATCAGCTCCTGCAAGACCTGTCAAACCATCAGCAAGCCCTCCCCTGTCACAGCTGACAGAGCTGAGGGACAATATTTCCTTCCTATCGCTTTCATGGCCTCTCTGCAGCCTGAGGAAAGAGGGAGATGGACTTTGCTGGCCTTGCAGCATGAGGTGATCTTTTTTTGGAAATTGAACTGCAGCAACAAAGGGATTTTCTGGTGCCAGCCCCAGGGGTTGCGGGGCGTGCACATGTGGAAGGATCAATTCTGAAAAGGCTAGTGGTATGAAGGGGAGATATCAACTCTAAAATTCAGATCATGGAACTGTTATCAGGCTAACAATCACCTTGTTCCAGAGCGAAACAAAAAAAAACACAATAGAAATTTAATGAGAAACATCTCTCCACCCTTCCTCGGATCCATGGAAGAGATACGAGAGAAACCTTTGCCCCTCACACCTAAATTATATTTCTTTTTGTGATGATTCCCTCAGTTCTGAACACAATCTTTGTAAACAAGGAAGACCTCTACCAAACCTAATTCCTATGAAATCATTGCCATGGGGTGCTCCAAATCATTTTTCAGGGCACAGCTGTGACAACACATTCTGGGGACATGAGGTGCTGAAGCCAGGAGAAATCCCTCAGCTGGTGACTACAAATCCTGGCACTGGGGTCTCCAAGGCCAAAGTGACAGAGGAATTATTGATACTGGCTGTTGATAAGGGTAAATTAGTGTAAAATAACTTAATAATCAAGACAAAAGTAACAGCTTATGAAAATAAAGTACAAGGATAATAAATGGCCCCGCTTGTTAACCCAAATGCCAGAAAGATCCAGAGACAGACAAGAAAGGTTTGCATAGGTTTGTCTATCATTTTTCCAGAAAGAACGATTGCTAGCATTTGTTAGTGAAACAACATTAAAATGGAAGGCACATTAAAGATACATAAAGAACCTTTTTCTCTATTCTGTTAAAGGCATAAAGTGTATTATTAAAAAAAAAAAAAAAAAAAAAAGGAGTAGGGCACATTTTCATAAGGCTTTATGTGGATATATACAGTCTTTCATACTCATGTTCATGGGCTATTTGCAGTGAATTGACTAAAGATGCCAAGCAGAGATAGAATATTCATTTCTGAAATATAAATCATCAAGGGATGAACAGTCCCTGGCACTCCCTTGGGTTTATACTCTTTGCTAGCTGTCTGTCTCAGCAGCTCCCTGAGATTGATGCTCAAACAATCTACTGCTCCCTATGTACTTCCCTAGGCTTGCTTCTTCAAAACCATATCTGAAGATTTCAGAAATTCAGTTTATTTTCCTCATTTTTTTCATTCTGCATGAGAAATCTGTTGTGCTTGTTACTCAAATACTTTCCAAAAGCAGAATTGATAATTTGACAAAAAAATCACGATGACAGATATCGTGCTCAGCTGTGGTAGGGGAAATTTAGGTTGGGAACTAGGAAGAATTTTTTCACAAAGAAGGTGATCAGATATGGGAATGGGCTGCCCAGGGAGGTGCTGGATTTACTGTCCCAGGGAATGTTTAAGGAAAGACTGGATGGGGCACTCGGTGCCTTGGTTTTGTTGACATGGGGTGTTTAGCCATGGGTGGGACTCTGTGATCATCTCAGAACTTTATTCCAGCCTAATTGAGTCTGTGATTCAACCTGATGTAATCTATAAAATATTCCATCATAAGAAATAAAGCAAGACCAAGCCAACCCAAAGTAAAAAAGGTGTCTCCAAGAGACACTTGAAAATTAAAGCTCCTGGGCCTGGTTACAAATAAGAGTGAAGGATTTTGTAGGAAAAAAATTAGTCAAAAACGTTTCTGGAATCTCCCTGCCCAGGCAGGAAAGAGACAGGTGGATAATAACCACTATGCATAAGGCAAACCAAAAACATTTTCTGCAGAAACATTACACTTGAAGATAAACAGAAAATAAAAATGTTTAGTAGAGGAATGGTAAGCAGTGCAAAGCAGTAGTTAAAGAATAAAAAATACACCTTTCTACTTCTTTTTCCTGTTCACTGTTATAATTACTCTCTACAGATAGTGAATTAATCAACTTGCCTTGTTATTTGACTGCACATAATGAATGAAGAATCAACAAAACAGAGAATACCAGGATACAGAGTGGGCACAATTCCTGTTGCTCAGGCACATGCATGCTGGCTCTCACATTCACATCTAGACACAAATACATGCATTTCTTTATGACCAAACAAGCAAAAGTATTACCGGGTTTATCTTTAAATAAATTAGGAAACTTATAATTCATTTAAAGAAAAATATTGCCCTAAACCAGACTTAAGTCTTACTTCCTTCTTCTGAAAATAATAATAATATATTAGGGGAGGACACAGTAAGTTCTGACTAAACATGGAAACTTAAAACTTTTGTAAGAAGATATGTGAGCCTTCCAGTAAACACTATTTCATCAATATATCAATATAATATAAAGGGAAAGGAATATTTTAATTTCACATGAGAAACAAATGACAGTTATTAGACGTAGAACAATACCTTTAGAAGAAAATGTTTTGGGGGAAGAAAGTGCCAGGTTTCATATGAATTAGGCCTTATGGAACTGAAAAACAGATTTAGGGTATATTACCTGTAGAGGGGGGCTAACACATTACCAAGCTCTGGGAAAGGAACAGCTGATTGTAATAGGACCTCTGTTCTAGCAAAGAGAGAGCACTCAATATTTAAAATATTATTTCCTCCAAAATGTTTGTCCAGACCCAATTGCATATGGTCAGGCAGCTATAATTTATGTGCCCCCCTGATTTTTATGTGGTGAGAGACTGCTCTGACAGTCATCTGTCTGACTTGAAATTTTTTTCCATTTTATTTTTTTTTCTCTTGCTCCACTACAGCTAATGCAGATGATGTATCACTTCCCATGTAAACAGACATTTCTCACATGTCTAAACTGCCAGGAAACTTTATGATGCCTTCTAGGACATCAAAAGCATTAGTGATAGGAAAATATCTCTCATTTGAAAGTGCAAGAGTTTGGTTTTCACACTGTCAATTATTGAATGAAGAACACCATTTAAGCAGCATGAAAATTGTCTGAAAATTCATAAAGTGGACTATGATTTTTTTGGGAAACTGTATCTTCACAGAGATATTGAGGAACTGCTGTCTGATGGCAGAACACATCTTAGGTCTCATCCCTTTTATTTTTTTTAGCAAATGAGTTATCCCCATCACAGGGAGCACTATAATCAGCTCATTCAGGTTTGATACAATGCTTGTTGTGCCTTTCAGTCTTGATAGTATTCTTTTCAACTGTGTGTTTTCTTTTATCAAAACAGCTTCCTCTGTAGCCCTGGTTTCTGGGAAATCCAAAGATTTCCAAAGCTTTTTTAAGTTAACTCTGTGACTAAAAAAAAAGTGAACGTTAGAATATCTGTGAAAAGTGGAATTAATTTAAAACCACACAAATTACTATTTAATATTCTGGAAATTAAAATGCAGAGATTACACAAAGGGTTGTCCAGTAGTTGAGTTATTCTAGGAGTGGTTCTGCTGCTCAAAAACAAGCATCCTGTGCCATAAAACAGTACCGGAGGTATCTTGACCAGACTGTCTAAAGCTTCACAAAAAAGTTGTACTACGTTGATCTACTCCAGGTGCATCTCTTGGCTACATTAAAGCATCTCACGTGGCATTGGATACCTTATTTAAAGCAAAAAATGCTTAAATTAATCCTGCCAAAAGAGAACTGCACAATCATTTTTTCTTTTTTTTTGAGACAATATAAAAACATTTACCATATATTCCCCTTAAAAAGCAGATTATTTAGTATTTAAGCATTTTGTTTATAATTTTCCTTCCTGAATGTAAGGGTTAGTTTTTGACTTTGACCAAGCACATCATTTTAATTGTGATACATTTTGCAGTGTGGAAAATCTATTTATAGGACTCTTGCAGTTAGGAATAATTTGTTGTCAAAGCAGGCTTTGTGCTTGATGCAATCATTTATACACTATTTCCTCTTTCCTAAATTAGAAGTTAGATGAGGATTTTTCTGTTTTCAAACATTGGTCAAACAACAGAACACGCTGGCAGAAAAAATATTAATCTCAGGTTAAATTTAATCTGGTAATAAGTGCACAGATTGTTTATAACAAAAAAACCTACAGGAAGGAAGGTGAAGTGATGCTTTTTTACCATGCATAAAAAGTGAACCAAAGGACATTATAAATCCAGTAAATTCTTCAAAATGCCAGATCTTACCCAAATCAAGAGAGGAGTAAAAGGGAATTGCTTGCCTCTTCAGCAAGGATCTATTTCTCACTTGACTTGGTCAAAATATAGACAGGGAAGAGAACAAGATCCTGAACTGATAGACACCCTCAGAACTCCACTAAAGTCAAAAGAATAAACAGATTTCACAGCATCTGAAGATTAGCCCCCAAGAGATCAAAACTTAACAGTTTTTTTTTTATTTTTTCCATCCCTGCAGACCCCAGCCCTCAGCACCTTTACAATCTGCTCTCCTGGAGCTCCTGCTCATCAAACAGATGGTGTGATGGAGTGTCACACTAAGCACTGGCTCAAAAATCAACCTCTCCCTTGCAGCAGGCTCATTCCTCCCCCATTCCTCAAACACTTCACTGAGACAAACCAATTAACCAGGAAAAAAAAAAATTGCTTTGGGGGTGCTTCCTCTCCAATCAGTAACTTTACAGCTTTTTAAAAAGACAAAAAAACGCAAATTCTGCCAAAAGATTTCACAGTAAACTTTTTAAAATCTCTTATGCAATGCTACACGAACAAAATCATTGAATAAAGGTTTGCTTGTATTGGGATGGAATAACTTCCACCACAAAAACGAATCCTTTATTCAGGGAAATTTGCAAGGAGTCTGAGGCTTAAAAGCTGTATCATAAATTCCCACTAAAGACAGGAGCGTGCTGTTAAAGCACATAAACCTATCCTGATTCACTGCATCATTTACAGTGAGGAAGATCCATGAGCCACAAAATTACTCTAATTTTAGTGTGGCTGTTGCATAAAATTATCATAGAAGAAATTCTGAAAATTCTATATTTTTTTTTTGTTGCTATTTGGTTTTTTTTTTTTAATTTTTATTTTTCAAATAGAGTTATTTGTCTTAATTATTTTCTTTTACTGTCACTTTTTTTCTGCTGTAATTAATAAATTCTCAGGGAAGCACACTTTCACCTGAATGTCCTAAATGGAGCTCAGCCTCACCAATCCAGTAGTGGCTGTAGACAGAGGCATGGGCTGCCAAGGAAAATCTAATGAGCTCAGGATGAGAAGGAATAGGAAGAGTTGCTAAGTCCTGGTCATGCACAAGCTAAAAATGTAATAAATATATTAAAATGTTAAAATATTAATTAATTCTCCTCAATAGAAAGCATTCAAATGTCTGGAATGAAAATGTCTACAAAAATAAGATTTTACCTCAGATTTTACAGAATGTACCTTACTAATAAATAATTAAAAACAAAGCAACCAAACAAAAAAGTCTTAATGTAAGAATAACTATTATCTACTCCTGTTAAGATATAATTACAATTCCTGATTCAAACTCTACAATTAAATAGATGGTGTATTTATATTTTATAGTCCCTTGGTCATTAGAAACTAAAAGAATTAAAAAAGATACTTTGCTTTTTGGTTTATACTGCTTATAGAGAAATAGCAATACCTAAAAAGCTACAAAATTACATTTTGTCCTGAGGTTCCCAAGTCAGACAACTTTTATCACGCTGTGGGTGAGCAAGACATGATTTCTTTGTCATCAGCTTACCTTCTGTCTCTAAAAACCAAACAAAAAATTCTTAAGCCTAAGGATTTATTTCCTAATGTCAGAAAACCCTCAAAAAAGCCCAAAAACTGAAAACCAGCCCACAAAAGTTGGTCAAAAGTCAAATTATTTCTTGAATAGACAAAACACACGAAATGCTGTGCACTTCCTTGAACACACACTGCTCCCAAGGCTCTACCAACACTGCACCTCAGCTCACCAAGATAAAGCACTCAATGCAATGCCTTTGAAGAACAATGTGAAAACATGCCTTGGCTATGATAATGGGGGCTACACCCATGCCTTATTTAGTTTTGTTTGGTTGGGGGTTTTTTGTTTGTTTTGGGGTTCTTTGTTTATTTGGGGTTTTTTTCCCTATTTTTATTACTTTCTTTGCATGAGTAGCCCATGTTAATAACAGAACTAGAGACAGACCCACTTTGCTATCTTTGGTACCTTTTGTACATATTTTAGAGCTTGCACATTGAGGATTTCCACAGGTCAAACAGAATACTCTTCTATTTTGTTCCACTGTAGACACTGAGTACACCATTGTTTCAATATCAATGTGATGCTGCTGGATTTTATAATTGTGATAAACGTGCCCAGGACTCACAAAATGACTCCTCTACATAAACAACTGTGCTGTTGTGTTCTGGGAAAAAAAAAAAAAAATTCCATGGCTGTGCTCCCCTATCCTGACAAACCAGGATGGCAGCACCACCTGAGCTCCTGAGAGTGCCCAGTTACTCCCTTTGGGGTAGAAAACTCTCCTGGAAGGGCTGAGGTGATTTAACCTGGCAGGCAGCTGAACACCTCACACTCAGAACCAGGGCACAGTGGTTTATTTAAACTGCTAACTCAAAACACAGAGGGATTTCCAGCTGAAAATGGGACAAGGATGAGAAAATTACAATTTTCTTCTTGCCGGATATAATAGCATCCAAGTAATCAAACCTTTGTTACTAGCATAAAATGCAAATCCCAAATACAATTATTAAAAGAAAAAACAACACAAAACAAACAAAAAAGTACCCTGAAACTTAGAAGAGTGCTTGATGTTTTAAACCAATTTCAACCATGAACCACCAGCATAGTGAATAATCTTCATTCACAATTATATAAAAGGAAGCTAAATGTTGGCTAGAACCTATAAACTGAAAAAACTGCATTGCAAGTCTTTAACTAATATAAGAGAACAAATAAAAATAGTTTGCATCTACTGTCTAGATTTATTAGAAAAGAAAATGACCAAAAATATTAAACAATCCAGAAGTTCTATTTTTCAAAGCTAAGAGCAGCAGCAAGATTGTTTTGACAGCTACACTGTATTCCTACTTCAGATAATGTTCTTCTTAACTAAGCTTAGATGCTTAAGTGGCATTAGATCATTATTCCTGATTCACATAGAATATGACAGAACTGATCAAAAATAACAAGTTACTTACATTTACTGCATTGTTCTTTAGAGACCTCTTGCACCTTTAAAAAGTTGTTAAACTATGAAGTACATCCTTTTATCAAATTGAGAAGAAAATGAAACTTTATGATTTATATCAACACTCCTCTAAACTAAGTTTCTCAAACTTAGAGAGAAATTCTTTACAAGTCACTTGTTCAAGTAAGATGATTTCCTTGTTATTTCCTTCCTGATTATCCTTAGCTGATAAAAATCAATGCAAAATGAAAACAGTCCACATAGTGTTTACATCTAACAAAAAAGTTAAAAATGCAAGGCTTTGAATTTTGTAAGATTGATAATAAATAAGATAATTACTTTAGAGGAACTGATTTTTCTCAATGCTTTCCCTTAAAGCCATGCTGATAAACAACATAAGGATGCAAAGTAAATAGGGTAAAAATAAATGACCAAATCAAGATTAAGTACCAAGTAAGTTTAGTAAGAACAAGGATAATGTATTAAAATATGCAGTTCCACTTATACCAGTCATTACTTTAAAATATATAGGCTTTATCTGAAACTATAACAATACTGAAACTATGCCTCCTAACACATCTTTCACTCCTGTAATGCATTTTTCAGCATGAACACTTTTTACAGGGTGAATTCTTCTCTTTGCTCTAGAACGACATCCATTTGAAACCCATTTACAACTCCCTTTACTGGTGGTGGAACTCTGTTTCTTCCCGATGATCACCCTTCAAGGGATTCAGATTAATTGTTTCACCAAACACACAGTGACAAAAAGAGATTTTTGATCAGAAAAAGGACAGGCAAGGACATCATGTGATGCTACTTCAAAGCCAGTGTGCATTTTGAGGTGAGCTGGGCTCTAACAACAACTTCTGGTGGGACACCAGCCCAAAGTGTGAAGACACAATTTGCTCTGACATTGTTTCCCTACCACAGCCCAGCTTCGTTTAATGTATTTAATAAAATTATCAGTTTATGCCAGAGCTCAGCATTTCATTGAGAAAAAATATGCTCCCCTGACCAAACAAGCAGGAAATGTGGAGCACAGCCTCGCACAGCACAACCATAAAGACAAAAATTCAAAGCTATGAGGTTTTACATATTTTACCCCCTTAAATATGGGCAAAAAAAAAAAAAGTAGCAGCAGTCAAATTATTACTCTTGGTAGCCAAAAGACAACGTGAACTTCATAAAAAATTAATTCTATAAGAGAAAATATGTAAAATTGAGTGGTATGGTATTAACTCAATTTTGTAATTTTATTTCTGCGTGAAACCCTTCCTTTCTTTGGGCAGAATTGTCAAAAGGAACAGATGCAGGATGCTTCTTTTAGGGAGCACAGCTGGAAATCAACAAAATCAACCTGATCTACACTTTTCCTTTTATTTATTTATTGATGTAGAATTAGCTTCTCCTTTTTCTAATCCTCATTCATAATGGCTAAAGAAATAATTATCTCTTTTCAATCATTCCTCATCAGAGCCAACATTTAATAATTCATTTATACTTCAGGAGACATGTTGAGACTGCTAATTAGTTGAGATGGATTTTATGCATAATAATTTGCAGATGTGTTATAAAATTCCCACTCTTGAAAGAATCATACGCTCTAGCAGCTTCCGTGTAAATAGAATTAAATTAAATACATACTAAAATAAGGTATTTTCTTTTTTGACAAGATTTCAAATCAGTTTGGTTGACATTGCTTAGAAAGACTTTGTAAGACAAATGGACATGTTTAAAAGCACATTTTGACTGCAAAAAGGAAGATTTGTTCCAAATACATTAATTATAAATGACATTTCTATTTAACATACAGCACTATGTCAGTTATATAAAAGATATTTCACTTAAAATATATTGTTAAAAAAAAAAGTGCTGACGATGAAACTTCAGGAAGTTATTTCAAATAATAGATGAGAAGAGGTTACCATTTTTCTTTGGGCTGGTGTAGTTTCCCTCTATAATTATTTTATTCCCAATTGGGCCTCATCATAATGCAGTGAATACTGGAATCACTTTCAGAGCGCACTTCTCAAATGTTCACAGCCTGCCTCTTTCCATAACCAAACTCTTTGGGGACTGAAAGCTGCAAACACATTTTGTTCTCAGGCATGCCTGTTTAGGAAGAACCACCTCCTTCTCACTTTTAATTAATTTTATACTCCCATAGTCTTGTATTCTGTGTTTTAACATTAAGCCTTTTCTCCTGTCAAATATCCACGCTCTGTTTCAAAATGCATTTTCATGTATAGCAGCTGTCTTAACAACTGCCAGAAAGATGGATCTGAGGCAGTGTGACTGTCTTGCCTTTCAAAAATATTTGAGCTTTTCTCTAAGTATTTGCACCATGATTATAACGCATTTGGAATGAGCACCCTTTCCAAATATTTTCCCCCTTATCTTTGTTTTCTGTGTTGATGGGCATAATCAATAATTCATCAATTTGTGAATCCATAAGTATGCCTTTTGCAATGTATTTTCAAAACCTTATTTTTCTGACATAATGAAACGAATTCCTATCACACTAATCAGTGTATCTGAAAGTTCTCCTGCTCTCACTTTCAAAGCACCATCTGTGTCTCAGGGTCTCTTCAAATGAGCTGCTAGGACTGGAATTCCCAGAAAAACCAGACGAGATTACCACTTATAAACAGAATTTTAAAGCTATTTTCTTAAAACTGGCATGTCAGAAGGAATTTTCATCAGCTTAGTGGAAGTTGTGAACAGCAGCATGGGAAATGCTTTGCAGAAATAATCCAATTCCATAAATGAGGCACTACCTTCCTTTAGACTTCAATGGATCCTTGGCTGATCCCCCCAACTCTTGGTAAGGTTTATGTGCTGTTGGGACTTTAGAAATAAACTGTTGGCCAGGTGGGGGCTCATTTTAGCCCAGGGGTCTACTCTGAACTTTGTGACTCAACAGAAGAATCCTCCATATTCCTTTTTAGTCCTTACCCTTTACTATCCTTTCTCTTCCCCCTTTCCCACTCAGAGTCCACATGGATTGCTTTGGGTTGATTTTGTTTTGGTTGCAAATTGCTTGATTTAGAATTTTTTGTTTTCCTGCACAAAAGAGGAGGAAGCTGAAGGTGATGAGTTCTTTGGGATTGGAGAAAAGGAAAAGGAGAAATGGGAAGAGAGTTGTGGTGACAGGGGAGGGTGGGTTACTTAGCACAGCAGTGGTAAGGAGCTAATAATCCTGTTTTACTTTAAAAATTCCCTCTTGAAATGGAATAAGGCTTCATCTCCACCAGCTGAAGGGGGTCAAATTAAATTGTGACATAAATCATGATAATTATCATATCTCCTTTGGTATAAAAAAGACATGATCTTGTGTTCTGAATTGGGGATATGCTACTGTCACATGGAGCCACAGAGGGAGCAGCAGGACTGCAGATAGGAAGAGCTGTATGCCTCTAAGGAATCCTGTAGGATCTAGCTTTACATACTTGCAGAAACTTTGATTCTAAACTTCATTTAAGCTTCTCTTTGTTATAAAATGCCACTGATGGGGATCTAAAGAAGAGAACTTTGAAATAATATAAACAAATGTCAATGACAATCTTAATTGAATGTTGTTAATTCACAGCATTGTGGTCAGTTGAGGACACTGGGGTGTAAACTCATGCTTTAATGCTATTTTTCTAAATCCTCTCCCATTTAAAAGACCTTTGGGAACAATTTTTGCCTCACATCTTCCATTCAGCTCAATGGCCCCCCTCACTAATGAAGTAAAGTTCAGTGATTTGGTCTCATGCCTTTGGAAAAAGTTAAAGGAATAGAATATGAATGCAGTCAGTACTGCCAACAAAACCTCTTAAACACACTCCTGAGAGGCCAGTGGAGACTGTGCATTTCAGAGGACCCTGCTCATCAGCACTGCTCTAATTCCAGAAGGATGCTGGTAACTTCTGCTCACAGTCACCAATGGAGTGGTGATGGCCCAGTGGTGAAGCAGGAAGGAAAGCAACCACAGCCTGATTCAGAACTTTGATGCAATTCTCATGTTCCAAGTTCCAAATAACCTTTGCATTACTGTGGGAAGGTTCTGGGTGAGTTAAAGAGAAAGCACTCTGCAGTGGTTTCACAAATGTCTGAACTCATAAATCTGCAGGGTCTTTGTGAACATCAATAGTTGCCATGAACTAGACTTAAGGAGAAAAAGGAGGATGGATAGCAATGTCAGATTCAATTCACTTTAGACTTGTGCACTGCTTTGCTTTTCAAAGAGGCACAGAAACAAGAATTCATGAAATTGTCTGCCTGCTTTTCAGGTTCAACATTGTTGTGATCCACTTCTGTATGCACACCTAGCAATACCTGTTCTTGTTTTTAAAGGGCCAAAAATGTACTCAATGATCATGCTTTACATGATGAGACATGCCTTAAGAAATCATATTCTGTGCTAAGCAGCTGTCATGACACAAAGCTTCCTCTTGGTTCTTGAGTTTTCCACAGCAAATCTTGAGACTCAAAGTTTTCTTGTCTGCCCCAGCACTAAACTACTGCAATTTGTTAAATGTGTTGAATCCCTGCTCCTGGCTCCTTTAAATCACCCAATCAGTCAAAGGTGATCCCTGTCCTAAGAGAGTCACAAATATTGTAGCTCAGAATTTTGACTACGCCAAAGTCTGTGTACTCTTCACAAAAAAAAAAAAAAAAAAAAAAAAAAAAAAAAAAAAAAAAAAAAAAAAAAATTACAAAAGCCTTTCCTGCCTTTTTTTTTTTTTTATCCTAATGGTTGATAGGTTGTTAGCATAGAAACCACTGGATAAATACACAGGTAATTAACGTAAAACAGAATTGCTGCATTATTCTGTAAAGAAGAAATGGGATATTTGAAATTGATACACACTTCTAAAATTGAACCCATCCATCTACAGGTCATTTACAAGATACTATGATTGTACAAACATGACAACCTCTTTTTGTTCTTTGAAAACTCACACGGCATCTGCTGTGTACATTTGTTGCAACTGAGTAACTTGCTGAAATATTCTCTCCTTTCCTTCAGCAAATGAGGATGGGAGGGACTGTGCTGGGTTGTAACCATCAACATGAAAAATAATTAAAAAACAACATTTACAGGTAATGTTCTTGAGATGAATTGCTGACAAACAGCCTGAAGCACTACTAGAACCTGAACTGCAGGTGTCAAGCACCCCTTGCCTTGCCCACACCTGCCTGGGATTTGCCCTCTGTTGCCCATGAGGAAAGAACTGGAGGGAGTTCTCACGCTTCCAGAGTCTTTGTTCAAATCGGAAACACCCCCTCTAAGAAATATAACTAAAACCAGTTTATAAAAACAAGTATAGTTTGATGTTTTTACTGTCTCCCTCTCCAAAATGGCATTTTTAAATGCCTAAAAATTTCTCTCTCATCGAAAAGTAAAATAATCTGTATTCCTCTTAGTTTTGTTGAGTTCTGTGACTGTCTCGCATAGTTCCATAAAGATAAATCTCTAGACTTTCATTTTACCTTTATACTTTTATCCGAAATGTTAAAAGCCTCTCCACTGATATTGAAAACAGGATTCTTGTAAACTGTATTATATAAAAAGATAATGGATATGGAAATTGTAGCAGCATTATGAATACTGAAATATAACAATTTCATGAATGTAGTCTGTGAGATAACTATGTGACTACAACGAGGCACCAACACTTTTGGATTAAATATGTTATGCTAAAACAGTTGGGATGCTCACCATATGCCTATGATTCTTAAAATGAATGCAATCTGCTCAGGAAGACACTGCCACCTCTTTCAAGAAAACAACTGACAGGCACAGATTTGAAAGACAACATCATTTTCCTTAGCTATATACCAAACCAATCAGTTTTGTTTGATTGAAAGTAGAAGGATGGAGAAACCTTCAAGTACACATATCCTTGTGAGGAAGGAGAATTACATGTCAAGGGCATTTTTGTCAATTTTGAGAAAGAAAAGCTGACCTGGGAAAATACTGAAGAGAAGGTTGTAAAAAGTTAAGACACCTTGAGATGAGAAGTGTCACTTAATTACAGTTATATTAGATGTCCAGCTACCCCCTATAGCCTTCTATTTCAATTTCTTCAGTTTCTTTATGCAGAAGAGCTCATTGTTTAGGTGTTGATGTCTGTACAGACTGATTTAGGATTCCTTGGTTTTCCTCGCTTTTTCAAGATATGTTTTCTCCAAAATCATTTCTCTTACTAATACATAGTTTAGCCCTTGAAAGAGACTTTGAGTTAAGCAATCCTTCAGAAAGAAGCATTCCTGACCCAAAATTAGATTTTCTGATTATGTTTTGCATAGTACATAAGGACTTACAGTCCAGGGAAAGCTGGCCAGGGAAAGGTTGACTGTGATTTTACTGTGAGAAATGGGTGGTTTATAGACATCTCAAATTGGGAGGACTCCAACAAGGACTGCAGCAGTCAGGGCAGCAAAGGTTATGGATCAAAGGCACACAACTTCCTACTGTTCCAGAAATTACCACCTGTCACCTGGAGCTCTGCAACTGATGGGGTACAAGATCTCATCTTGTTCCAAATGTAAACTCATTTAATTCAACACTTAGAGCAAGCAGGAACAAAAGCACAACCACTACAATGGGCATTTGGTACTTTGCAAAATTGTGGAAATTGTCATTTGCTGAGTCTTGCTGAAGCAGCACTTATCCTAGGAACAATGAGAGATGATGCCACTCTTGAATACAAGTAGATTTTCATATAAATAATGGCTGTCAGCTTTGAGTTAATCACACTTTTTGCTGAGATCACCACTACCTAAAAACAATGCATAACAATAATGAACCAGATAAATTGGTTTTTCAAAAATAATCAAGCATACTTCCTTTACACTTAGCCTTCATAGGATGAAGGCCTTTTCACTTCAAAGCCTGGTATGTTTAACATAGCTTTTTATTTTTTTTTTTACATTTTTAATGCTGAATATGGCAGAGTATATAATCTTTATAACTGAATGAGTAAATAAGCAACTCACTATTGCTCACAATGCAAAACTGGAAACCACTATAAGGAATTAATAAGTAAGGGAGGGTTACTGCATTTACTTAGAAACTGTGACATCTTTCTCTCCCAGAGAGAACATTTTAAAATATGAAGCTCCCTTTAACAATGTATATAATAATGTATTTTATATATATATACACACATATACATACACACACATATATATTATATATAATCATTACACAATATTATTATTCTATAAAATAATAAATCATATACAATATATATTAATATATCAACATACTAATACATATTATGTATAATATTATTTTATATAGCACAATATTGCAAATTGTATTATATTATATAAATATTATATAATATATATTATGTATATACTATATTATATACATTATTATCATATTATATATAATGTCTCTTATTGTGTATTATATTCTAATTCAGAGGAACTGCCAGTACTTATTTTTCTTGTGGTTTTTATTGTTTTGGTTAGTCTTTAGACATGCAGCCCAGAAAACAGACAGCAATAGGTACCATAGATCCATAAATATTGTTCAAGATCAAATGATCTGAATCTAATTGAGAAAAAATACACACTGAACTCAAATTCAGTATAGACAGCTAATAGATCATCATGAAAAACTAGGACAGTGTTTAGGCTTCAAATGAATGAACTAATGTCAGAGAATTATAGCTGTTGGCTTCACCCAAGATATATCATGACCCTATTATTAGGAGAGAAAAAAAGCAAGTCTGGCTTTGTTTCAACCTCCTCACACCCCAGAGCAAAACCCAAATTCTAATTATATGAGATGCCTTCTGCTTCAAATATTAAATAACAATTAAAGTGTTCACAAATAATAAAACATAAAATCAATAAAATTGCCACAAAGAACTGGAAAAAACAAAATAAACTGTGTCTAATATGATTGTGATAAAATCTTACCCTACCATTTAGCAAATTATCAGCAGTTTCATTCATGAGTTCGTAAATGATTTTTTTTTTTTGTCAGCTTAATCTCATTTAACTCTATCTACCATTTGATTTCCACTAGGAATCCTACAATGTAGTGAGATATCTGAAATGTTTACTGTCTTTAAAATAATCATTTCTGCCACATTCACCAAAGCTTTCTGACATGGAAGGACCAGCCCATGGACTCTAATGAACCAGTAAAGCTCTTAGCTGTACCAACACAAAATAAAATATACTGAAAGACGTTCCTAAGTGGTTTTTAGAGGGTGTTTTCATGGTCACCAAGGAACTGGAGTAAACAGTTCCAAGATGTCATTCCACTCAGCAAACAGAAATCTACATCCATAGGTTTGTACTCTATGCAGTCTCACCAAACATTAGAAGAGCATAGTACAATATTGCCTTTCCATAAAAGCACAACCAGCAAAGCAAAACAAACAAAAAACCTCCAAAACCACAAAGAAACCAACTAAAAACACCACAAGCAGAAAAAAGAAAACCCCCAAACAAACTCCACTCATCCTTTGAACTAATTCCTGCAATCTTCACTTCTACATTAAATAGAAAGACTTTGAAAATAAGATTTTGAAATTATGTCTGCAGTCTCTTTTCCTCAAGTGGTTCATATGGCTCTGAAAAAGTTTTGCTTCTTAACATGACAAAGTCAAATACATGATATAACCAAATCAAATATAACTATACCTGGAATTAATTAATTTATTGTGTGCTAATACAAAGTCTCCTCTAAATGGTAACTTTAAGAAAATTACAAAGTATTTGATTTCAAAGCACATTTCTCAAACAAAGAAAACCAGCATCCACAACTGGTTGAAGCTACTCATATCTGCCATTCAAAGAGATGACAGGAATAAAACCCAGAGCTCAGGTTTATTCTTTGATCACGATGTTGCTGACTGGCAGTTTTATACAATCATTTTAAACAAAAGGTATTTACATCAAAAAGCAGCTGTGTTTGGGCAATGACAGATTCAAAAAGATGCAGAGGGAAAAAAGAAAAGATTCCCTCTGAAGAACTCTTTCTAATTGGCATTCTGCTAATCCTGTGCACAAAGGAAATTGTTTAAAGTACTTAACAGAAAAATAAAGTTCACCATTGTTCCAAGAGTATCCTGGGGAGAATTAACAGAAAAAATGTGAGACACTGGTTTAACGTGGAATAAAGCTTCCTCTTAAAGAGAACACATTCTACCATAAACAGCAACAATTTAGCAATTTTGCACGTTCACATATATGATGCATTTTTCTCACTGGAACATCACCTTCCTCTCCCATTTATGTCTAAAAACTTAACAAAAACCCCCAAACTATTGATATCTGATAATGGACAGATATCTTTTCCGCCTTCCTCTCCAATTCCTTAAATAAGTGCTACAGTCAGCTCCCGTGAAAACATGAGTAAAAAAAAATATTCTGATAAAACGGACTTGACTAACAAGAAACTTCCTTAGACTCCAGGCCACAAATGATCCTCTATTTACCAGCAATTTTTATGAATTTTAGCTAGGATATCATTTATATCAATAGCAGCTTCTAGGGACAGAAGAGCTTTGCCATCTCCTCCACATCAGGGCAGTGACCTGAGCAAACACACCAGGGAATGAGGACAAACTCTTCCAGGTTAGATGGTGGAGGCTTCCACAGAGCCTTCCCTAAAACATCTAAGGAGCAGCAGGCTGTTATTTGTAACAAAGTAGAGATGTACAAAGTACACTAAAAGCACCATATAACCATATTAAAAAAAAAACAAACAAAAAACAAAAAACAAAACAAAAAAAAAAAAAAAAAACAAGCATGAACTTCATCATGGCTTTGAAACTCATCCAAAAAAAAGGAAAAGTGACTGAAGTGTTCCCAAATAAAAGCAGAAGTAAATAGGATGAGACACTTCCTACAATGGACTGCCAAAGTGATTTCCAGATGAAGAAATGAGATCATTTCAAACAGAGCAGCATAAACCACATCCTGGTGGAGAAAGAGTTGGCTGGTACTTAAATAAAAATGTAAGTATCGCCTTCAGAGCATTGACTTTTCTCATATGATGTAGAAATTTGGTTTTGAACCATTATTTATAATCCTAATTGTATTAAAAATAGTTCAAAAATGTAGAAGCTGAGAAGCTTAAGCATCAACTCCCGCCCTTGTCCTTGCTTAATTAGAATTTGCTTAAATTTGGTTTAAGGTTTAAGAGGTTCTCAAGTCATAAACAAATGCATCATGCTGAAATACTAATTGACATTAAATTATTTCAGCCCAGACTTTTCTGCCGCTCACTGTTACTTCCACTGAGCATCAACAACAATCAATCTATTACTGGTGGTAACTGACATTAAAATTTCATTTCATTCAGTGTTTTCCCCTTGTGTATCAATTTCAGGCATAACTAATATAGCATTAGCACTGACCTTAAAGAATTCCATTCCTCTTACCATTAAATTTGGCATTACCTAAACTAATTGTTATCTACAAATCCCCCACCAACCACATAAAGTCTTCCAAATTAGATTAGAGCAGAGGTAATTTATTAAAAAAAAGGCTTATATAATTAAAGTCTTTAAATCCATGTTACAACAATGGAATATAAAGTGATTAAAGAGTTCTACATGAAAACCAAATTAATAACTTTTTTCCATAAACCCTTTGGTCATATGACTGAGCAAAGTTTAGCAACTTAGGTGATTGCCTATGTTGGGACAAGGAAAGAAAAAAAGATTTCTGTGGAATAGGGAGGTGAAAGACACAGATTATGGAAATGTTTTATAAAATAATTACCCTTAATAATCCAGTTCATTAGCAGAAATAGAATCAAATGTTTCCATGTTACAATAGGGAAAAGAAATTGAGATCAGAGAATAATTCTCTTTTTCATTTGCCTCTGCTCTGGATGGCAAAATACCTGCAATCTTCGGCAGCTAAATTTATTGTGGCATATGGGTGCAGACTTTTATCTTGAGCTTAATGAAAAATATTTGTGAGAAACTGCAATAAGACTATGCTATATTTTCTTCCAGATGGGTATTTTATATTATAGCTACTATTAGTCATATGAGTTATGAAGCAAATTTATTACATTTATTTATCCTCAGTCAACTCAACCGTTTTCTAAACTTGCAAATGCCAATAATTCACTTTCCAGTCAAAGCTCAACAAATTATCATAATGGTCTTTTAATTCCTAGCCATTAGGAATCCTCAGTCCTCTTCATATCAAGCAAAGAACAGAACATCCTCTATCAACATTGGCCTTTTCATGCAAGCTGAAGGAAGTGGCTGAGGTGACCAAAGGTCTTCTACCACTTGGAAAGAAATTACTTTTGCTGTAGGTACTGGATTCATGACCCTATGAGTCCACAAGTGGGGGTACTCAAAAAAAAAGATTATTGTGACTGAGATTTTTCCCCTCACCTTCTGTCTAGAACAAGATTCAATGTGAAAAACCAAGCTGCAGAGCAGCATAGAACTTTCTTAACCTCAATCTTTCATCCCTGGCTTATTAGACAGCATGAAATAACACTGGAAAGAGATTAAAAGGAATACAGATGATGGCTTAGCAAAAAAAAGGAACATTGGAAAAAAATCTGAGAAATCAAAAGAACCAAAATGAAAATCAAACTGGAATTTTCTACAGGAAAGCTGACTGAGGCAAGACGCTCAACGTAAAAGCTTCTCTTAGTAACACTGGGTTGCTTTGTACATAAAATTTAGACAATTTCATATTAGTGACATGATCATTAAAATAGGCTTTCCCTTGATATTCTGCTCCTCCTGCATTCAAGATAGATTAAAGCAAAGATTTCCATCTGCAAATACTTTAAAACCTTCTTTGCAATTTAATCTGTCCATTTAGGTAAGGCTGGTATCACTTTTTCCCTTAACAGAAGGGTCATCTAGCAGTAATCCTACAGGTAAATGTCCAAGCTCAGAATATAAAGTTTTTCATCTTCCTGATAGCCTTTGTAGTGATAGATTACTATTCCTGAAAATGCACTCTTTGCCTTGCATATATTTTATCAGCCTTAACATGTTTTATCAACATATTTAAGACGTGTAAGCATCATTCTCTCCTTGGCTATGAGTTTTGAACACAGTGACAGGTTAACTGATCTGTCTTTCCCAAAGGGGAAAAAAACCCAAAACACACAATATCCAGGTGATGGGATAACTCAAATATTTAAAGTTATACAATAGAGAAGCTTCCACTTCACTACTGACTGCAATAGGAGTGCAGGAAGTGGCATTCCTGGTGGAAATGAGCTTCTGCAAATAAACTTTTGGTTCTTGCCTATACTACCCTTACAAATGCAAAAGTTGGAAGACTGTGTAGAATCAAGGATGTTTAGCAGCAAAAGGAGAAAATTATAAAAACTCCCACCCCCCTAAATATAAAAATTATATTGTCTAAGCAAAGATCAGACTCTAATTTATGGATGTCAAGCTGGAAAGTTGCCTTGCTTCTGCAGTTGGCATGGGATGCACCACAAGATCACTCAGCCTGATTTCTACCTGGTGAAAGCCATCACAGAACAGGCAATTAGAACATTAACTCTTAAAATATTGAAGCAAGAAGAAGCACTTTGAAGAAAGAAGAAATTACTATAAAGTACCTGTAATAATACAGTACATGAGCAATTATATTTTGGCGTGTATTTCACCCCATACCTCTCTTTTGCAATACTGTTTTGTTATACTTTGCCTTGTGAAACTGAGCTGCCACAAAAAGATAGAATATTTGGTCCTTAAACTTTGTCCTTCACACAAATTCAGAAATATTGTAGTAATGTAAACTGGCAAGAAACATTACTATTAATTTTCATTTTTAAGTAGTTGCTGCTCCATATATCACTAAATCCTCCACCCCATGCATCACTTTAATTCCTTTTCACATTGACTATCAAAGCAGCTACAGCCAGTTAGACACAAAAATTTTATAGGCAGCTATGCATTATTTATGTGGCTAAATAATTCATCTGTAATCTGTTTAAAATAATTAGGAAAAAGAGCAGAAGACATCCTCTGGATTATTTAATCACCAAAATATAAATACTTGTAAATCACCAATGCTTGAAGTAGTTGAACCCAGAAAAAGGATAACTATGACCAAAAACAGGTACTTTGTACAAAAGGGGTCTCATACCTTTGCACTTTACTCTCTGAGCTGTTAGGAAAGGCCCATGTACCTCATACAGGTTTATGCTCAGCTTTTGGTAAGGAGCTCAGCTCAGGACATTTCCTGTAGATAGCATCACCTTTTATCACCTATGTATCACTTTTTATCTTTTTGCATTACTATGGAACCAATAAAATATCCTATTCTTCCCAATATACAAGTAAGGATCACAGATAAGTTATCAGTCTGTATCTCCTTTGGGCAGCAGTCCTGAAAGATTGACTTTTCCTCTCCAAATAAGCATTTTTGAAACTGTTAGAGGACTGTTTCAAAGTCTACATTACCATGTATACAAATAATGAAACTATTTTTGTTATCCAAGGTGGTTTTGTTTTTTGGTTTGTGTTTTTTTTTTTTTTTTTAAATTACAAGTTTTCCTTTTAAAATGAGATCCTACAAAATGCAGAGAGACACTTCATTTCAAAATGGGATTTCAGGAGTAAAATATAAGGCTCGGAAAATGTCAACTTTTTCTGTAAGTAGAATTTGATGATGAGATTTTTGCACAAGAGCAGTGTTTATCATCTATTTCCCAGAAAGGCACAGTTAAATGTTGGGCAAGCTGAATGCTGAAACATCCTGCATGGAGTTGGAAACAGAAGAAATGCAAGCTACCCAGACATGCACATACAAAAGAAGTTCTGAATATGAAGGTTCATAAGGCACATAATTTTACATGGAATTTTGTCTGTTTTCCAAAATAGAGTCCATTGCAACAACTTGCTAAAATTCTTTCATTCTAAATTGTGGATGTGAGATGTAGAGCTCAAGATTCTAAACCCAAAACCAATGGAGGAACAGGTATGAAATCCCAACCTGTCTTTTTTACAAGCTCTGAAAACAGTAACCTAATAAAAAAGAAAAGTAAATGAAGTGCTGATGGCTATTTTTCCCCAAGTACATAAATTCATAGCCTGTCCAGTTGTACAATAACATGGTTTTAATTAATCTCCATCAACAAGATCAGTTTACCTGTGCTCCTGTCTGTGTGAAATGAATATAAATATTACAATATCACCTATGCATTTAAATCACAGAGCTCATCAACTTCTGTTGGCAAGGTGAAAGATAAAAGCTGCAGAAGGTCCTTCCCAGCCTCTGTCACTAATGATAAACAGCATTAACTGCTTCTGCAGACACTAATGCTGCTATCTTGGGAACACAGGCAGCCACCATGAGAACTTTACAGCTTCACTAATCATACTCTTGTTTGTCACAGAACACCAAATAAAATCTCAATGAGAAAAGGCAATAAATATTAACAGCCATGAACAAAGGAAGGTCACATTAATATGTAGATCTTTAAATACAAGATGCTTTCTTCATTAACTAAATAACTTGTTCATTATTACAGTGTCAAGGGAGCATGAGGGAGAAAATACATTAAAAAAATTCCCTGATTGAGAGGTTTAATATATTATATACTCAGCATCTAATATTTACAGAATAGGGATTTTTGTTTGGTGTGTTTTTAATTCAAGGTTGAAAGATGTTGACATCACCTATTTTATAACTTCCATATGCCGTTCAGCTTTTTGCTTTACCCAGAAACTGATGGGTAAAATTTGGTTTTGGTCTGCATTTACCCCTACTACTTTTTATTTTTCTTCTTTTTTTTTTTTTTCTCACCTAAGTTGTTGGTGTATTTTTGGCTTTTTTTTTTTTTTTTTCCTCTAGATTGAGGGCATGTCAGGATACAACTCTTGTTTCTTTCCGACTCCAGAGCCATACTAATGGCCTTCTTTTTTTTTTTTCCCTCTCAAGAACTAGATCAAATTAGTCCTCCCATAAACTGCCAAATATTCTTTTAAAACCACAGGAATAGACAGACTTGACCTGCCACCAGTGTTTCAGTGTCTATGTGGACATGTGCTTAGTTCTTATACCCCATCTGTACCAACAATACTTTTGTTACACAAATGTTTGGCAAAGGATCAGCAAGAACAAAAAGAACTGAGTCCATCAAAACTCTACTCTGTTGAATAATGCTATAACTAATCTAAATTCAGTTTTCCACCCAAGTAAACTGTATTTTTTACCTTTAGTTGCCTTAAGCCCTTGACAAGCTGTTGTCACCTTCTTTTCACTCAGCAGCCCTCTCTGTACCAAGGTATAGGATTTAAGGTGTTTTCAAGTCACAAACAAATACAGCACACTGAAATACTAATTGACATTAAACTATTTTAGCCCAGACTTCTCTGCTGCTCACTGTTACTTGCACTGGGCATCAACAACGATCAATCTATTACTGGTGGTAACTGACATTAAAATTTCATTTAAGAAAGGAAAAAAATAATGTCAGAGTAATGTCAGACTCCACCATTATTACAGCAGGAAAGGCGCACATGATGACTCCAAAAAGGCTGTGAAATTCATCAGAAAGACCATGGTTGGAAAGCCTTTTGGTGGAGCTCCAGCCTGGCTCAAACTCCTCGTTCTCAGCAACCATGGCATCAGTCAATAGCACCTCAGTTATGTGATCCCTCTTGTACACAAGCACTGGAGATGAAATGAGATTAACAGGAGCTGGTGGCCTGTGAAGGGCACAATAGTCCTGTCACAGCTCAACACAAGATTTATAAACCCTCACTGGAGTGCAGGTGAGAAACCTGAACAGTAACGGTATTCAAGACATGTGGTTAAAATGAAAAACTGTGTTTTAATAATCACTTTAATATCATATTACAAAGTCAGAATTAAGATGCAAATACATTTAGGGATACATTCAAATTGATCTTCAGTTGGATGATTCTTTCATATATATTAATTCACTCAGAATAAATTAAATTTAATCCATTTTTACATACTGTACCTGTAAATAATTACATTTTTGAATAATTTGTTACTGATTTATTTTTGGAAAGAAGGGAACACAAGCCAGACTCTATGAATTGGTCCCATGTTTAAAACTTATCACTGAAAATTCAGCATAACCATTGCCACCATCATTGCAACTTTCTAGAGGTACAGAGGGAGGCACACCTGAGGATGACGACAATGCCGTTTGTTTGAATAAGAATTTAAATTTAAAGAATTTAAATTTGAAAATTCTTTCCCAGAATTTTCAGGTATCATACAGAAAGGTGTAACTCAGGGATATGCTGTGCTGGTGTTTGTATCTTTCAGTCTAATGGCTCTGAGAGTCTTTTCCCCTCTCTAACTCAACTGCTGCATTTTTAACTTACACAAACCTTTTGGCATTTACAAATTCCTGAAGCAAGGAGTTCCATATCCCAGTGGTGTGCTGGTTTAAAAGCACATTTCTGCTGGAGAGCTGAAATTCAGCTTCACTTTCAGAGCCCATGTTGAGGCAGGAACCCTCTGGAAAGAGGGAGATTCCTGAGGAAGAGCCCAAGTTGGATAAGTCCATTACCCTATGGCCATTTCCCCTTCGATTTTCTTGGTTATAGAGCCTAAGAGGCTCAAGCTTCCTGTCATACAGATATACTTTCTAAACATGTAAATCCTAGACTGCATGCATAGTTCATAAGCAAATCACAGAGGTTTTTTTCACCCCCCTGAAGTGAGGGATTTTAACAGTGAAAGGTTCAGAAAAAAACAAGTAAAAAGTCAGTCAGCCATTCGCATAGATATTCAATCTTCCCTGAGTTCATTTAAAGCCAAATTCAAAGAGAACAGCAGGATCCCAAAATGGTATTTCAGACAAGACACTTTCAAACAAGACTGTTGTTTGACTTTCAAGCAAAAGACTTTTAGAACTCATTCATCAAAAGATAAACAAACATAAGAGACCTTATCACACAGGTGCAGCAGATGTAACAGAAAAAAGGGGGAAAAAAATATCACACCTCTGACAAAATGGGAGATAAAAGTAGATAACAAGAAGCAAACAGGGAACCAGATTAAAGTCACTATCTTGAGACCTTGTTACAACTCAGATCCATTCAGCAGAGATCTACTTCACAGCAAAATCTTCTCTGGCTTTCAGGAGAAATCATAAAGAACCTGCCATTCCACACCAGATGTTCAGGTAATAAGGGAATGCTCTACCCCATTATTGTGTTAGGAGAGAAGATTTTCAGCAAAGCAACAGAAACACAATTTACTTTCACTAGTCTAATCGTGAATGAAGTAAGGGTAGGTCTCACCCCAGCAGGAAAACTGAGAAGAAATGGTTGTGAATACAAAAGCTTCCTAAAATCAAAACTTTGCCTGGTCAGACCATATTCAGATAATCCTGGTAACAAATTACTGGCTTAGAAAGCACTCATTTCTCAAGGAAGGGAACTATTAAAAGTCATAATGATGGGTGACACTAAAAGGGACAACTGGATAAAAGCCATGTGCCTCAGACAGTCAGACCACAGCAGTGGCTTCCTCAGGGGGAATTTCTTGGGCCATTCCTTGGTGAAGAGAGACTGGTTCTTAGGACTGACCTAGAGAAATTCAGCATCCTTCCAATTATTCTTGTGGAAGAAGAAAGTTTTGAAGTTAGCAACACTCAAAAATCAATAAAAGTTTGGGAAACAAGCCCAGGAACATTAGGCTCTCCTGAGGGGAATTGTTTTTCAAGAATGGAATGTGACAAATATCTTGTCAATCTCTTGCATTAAAAGCCAGGGCTCTTGTACAGCAACCCAAATGGATTATTCTAATATAGATACATTTGAAAAAGTTGCAGATTCAAAAGTAGTTGAGTGAAGCCAACTGTTCAATTTACATTATTTTTTGACCTAAAATTCTGAATTTGGACTAAGCAAGAATGCTCACAGTGCAAAACTCTTAGTCATATTTTCATCAAGTATCAGTGATTCCAGGTGAGTTCCAGCAAGAAACTCAGTTAAGTATCATAAATAATATTATGGCTCCATGTGAAGGACTTGCCTGAGGTTTTGAAGAGTGATGGATTCCACTACATGACTAATACAGATCCACTGGGAAGCTTGATAGATAAGGGAACTTATTTCACCACTCTTCCAAGGGACATATCCTTCCTAGTCGACTCAGGATGCAATAAATCATTTAAATCCATTTCAAAGTTATGTTTGGGATATAATCTATGGAAATTATCAGCTCAACAAGTAACAATTAACTCTAACAATTAAAAAAAAAATTATTTGCCTTTCAGAGAAACAGGTCACTTGATTTTTCATGTATTGGGAAAAGTCTCTCAGGCAAAAACAAAACAAAGCCAAAAAAAAAAGGACAGAAAAATCATCCAAATTGATGATATATTTCAGGGGTAGGTTTTGGGTAATTTTTCTTCTTATGATTCCCTCCCAGGGCAATCATGTGTACTCCTCCTCAAGGCATGTTTACCCTATTCTTATTGTGTCAGGATTCCCTACTGAAAATTACTTTAAAAAACATGCAATTGATCACTTATTTGAGAGCAGGAGCTACAAGTACCTCTGAAGTTATACAACACCCCAGTGCTTAAACTGCCAATGCCCTGATTCAGGGGCTACAACGATGCCAAGAGGAATCAGAGGGATTTCAGAAGGAGCACAACACAGCTCCATGATGGAAGAAGTTGTCACAACAGGAGGAACAACAAACAGAGACACAGAAAGAGACAATTCCTCTGTGGTCAGCAGTTCCACTAGGACTATGCCAGAAGCAGGGAAAACTTCCTGCAGGAACAAAGCAAGAAACTCCAACAGCTGCCTGCAAGGTACCTTTGGAATGTGTAGCCAACAGACAATAGCAAAGGCATGGGGAAAACTATATTAGAAATTTAATCTGGCCAAGTTTTACCTATTCAGATATAGTTCCAGCTAAGTAAACCTGCTTACTCTTGTGCTTTAAGTTCAACATCTGCATAAGCTTGTGCGTGTTAAATTCAGAATCTGAATTTAAATTGTTAGAATCAGCCATAATGCATCTGTATTGTCAATTAAATCTGTTTTAGAGCAATCTGTCACCACTGCCTAACACCCCTGAGTAAACCCCTGGGTAACCCAGGAATTCACCAGGCCAGAGGATAACAACTGTGCTTTTCTGTATGGCACTGTAATAGAAAGGAATCCTGTCCCGGTCTAGAACAACATTGTTACTCCCTGTCAAAGCAGCTGAAATGGAACAATTTTTTCTCCAGAAAATCTTCTGAACATTATTTTAAAATTTGCTCAGAAAGTACATTGAGAAATAACTTGTGATAAACTAATTCACTTCACAGAGCAGTACAGATACTGAAACTACAAAAGAGCAGATTCTGTTTGTGTAGCTGAGCACCATTCCTCTCTTCAGCTTTTAGTAGTGTCATTTTTGTCATATAAAATCCAATATTCTCATATGGTAGAGCTGCTGATTGTTTCAAAGGATATAGGCCCCTTTCTATAAACAAGATGCAACTTATCTGTCCTATCTCAAATAGAGACCTGCTAAGCAGATATTAACAGGTAATTGCAGTGAATTTTAATTTTATGTACTTAAAATCCATGTGTTACATATCTCATAGCTGCAATTCCCTTTTCCCCTCCTTCACCTTTAAAACAGCATACAGGTACAGAAACATTTCTTCCAAGTGAAAGGATCACTTCAAAGTCCCAGATATTTTCCCCTTCAAGTACTATCATAGGTGATAAACTACAACAAATTGCAAGCCTAACAAAACAACACTTCAAACTGCATTGTCATATTTATTATGAAGTTCCTGGTTCATTGCATTTTGGCATTTTATACAACTGGTTCTGACAGTGATTAACATGGTTTGGGCTTCTGCTGTTTCACCCAAGAGAAATAAAACACCAAAATCTCTGCAGGTGTGTAATGGGCCAGGGATTCACAATCTGTTCTGCAAAGTCAGACTTCAAAGACTTCAAAAACAAAAATACTAAAGTTGGCATTGCCTCTGTAATAATTTAAAGCTTTTTTGCATATTTCAAGGAATTTTAATTTCAGTGTTGTAATCAGCACTGTTACTCAACAGTTTTCTGCAACAATTTAACCAATTGCATGACAAATTCTCCATTAGCTCTGAGTTTCACAAACCAAAAAACACACCAAGGAGTAGATCTGAGACTTAATAACAGAGCAACCTAAATTATTAAGTACTTACTTCAGCTTGAAAAGGGGCTTTCACTTATTTGAAGCACACTGTACAATTTATCTGATGCATATGCGTGGTTAGAATTATGCAGTAATTACAAAGCAGCAATCACACAGTTGCACCTGCAGCACAGGAGCCTCAGGACAACATCCTAATTGTTTCTGTGATTACCTGTCTAAAAGTAGCACAGAACATACTGAAGGAGAGGTAAACTTCAGGTTACAATTTCAAGTTCTTTACAACTGAAAAAAAACCCCCACAACCCAAGAGAAATCCAAAAATAATAATATTGCTTAAAATTAATAAATTATGATTTATGAAATAAATATTAATTTCTACTAGTGTTAATAGAAAATTATATCTTACATGTTATAGAAATTTCAAAACCATATTTCATTATTAAATATGTCTATTAAGAAATGATAAAGACAATCACTCTGTATGATTTCTTTGTGGTTTCTTTTTCCTTGAAAGTGTATTCCTGTATATACAATTCACTGTATTTTATAAGCACTTTGAGAATGTTTTGCTCCCTATCCCAGGTGGCACTTTTCTTGAAATTCAACTTCAAAAGCATAGCTTCTTAAGAATGGGACCAAATATTTTCATCTTAAAAGAAGACTGAAGTAGTACCCTAAACATTTCCATTTTCCCTTGGAAACGATAAACCTAATTTCAAGGTTCACTTATAAACCTGATATTCAAAGCTTCAAAATACTCATCAGAACAAAACGACTAATTGCAATACAACGTAAACACATGGAAAACACTTATACCATTTTGCTGAATGCTCAGTCAAAGCCATTGTTCTAGAGCAAAATTAAAATCATCTTCCTGATCATAATAAAATAACATTACCACAAAGATAAAAGCATAATCACAAAGATGAGCAAAGGCCTGGGAAGCCTGGCATGTGAGAGAGTGAGAGAACTGGGTTTGAGCAGCCTGGAGACAAGAAGGCTTAGAGGAGGCCTTGGCACCATGCTCAAATAATGCCTAAAAAGAACAAGGAAATTCCATTTTACAGGGAATCCCATGGAGAAGATGAAGGGTAATGGATGCTAATTACTTCTGGAGAGATTCTTGTTGGGCACAAGAGGCCAATTACCCAAAAACAGCCCAATCAGCTACTGCAAAAACCTCCCCAGGGAAATGCTGGATTTTCCAACGCCAAAGGCTTGAAATCCACCTGGACAGAGCCTAGGCCAACATGTCTAAGCTGTGCTTTTGCCAAGAAACTTTGGAGTAGGTGAGGGAGGTTGTGGAGTCACCATCCTTGGATGTGTTTGAAGGAAGACTGGATGCGGCAATCAGTGCCATGGTTTAGTTGAGGTGTTGGGGCATGGGGTGGACTCAATCTTAGAGGTCTCTTCCAACCCAGTGATTCTGTGAATTCTGTGAAGATGATGCTCCAATCCCTCCCAAACTGGTGTTCTGTGATTCTGAGATGATCAGAAGGAATAAACCAAACAAATTGACCAGAAGAGGAAGGTTAGAAGGACTGCACACTCTAGCATTGCTCTTTGCTAGACAAGGATTAACTAAGCAAAGAGTCTATTACAAGTCTTTTTAATTGCAAAGCTGTTGATGATTTAATAATTAGGTGTGAGTGAGTCATGCAGAGGAGCATCACCCTGTGTGCTGTCCTGACTCAGCCAAGAAATAGATTGCTGCCTTCTAAATACTTCTCTCTCTTTAATTCTATCAGCTTCAGCACCAGACCTTTGAACATAAAAGCCATACCTGATTCTTTATTAAGAATTCCATATTTTTTAATTTTTTTCTTTAAAATCGTAGGGCTTTTGCACTCTACATGAATTGTAATATTGTCAGTCTGAGTCTGAGGGAATTTAAGATATAGCCAAGTAACAAAAGCTAATTTATTTGCTACTCATGGATATCCACAAACTTCACATAAAATTTCTGCAATTACACTTCATGCAAGGATTTAATTAATACTAAGGAAACAGTGCAGTTAAAATACAGCACTAAACAAGTCTAAAATAAAAGTTAGTCATCTATAGAAGCAAACTAAAATTTATAAAAACACGCAGTAAAAACACAGCATAACAGGAAAAAAGGCAAATGTCATGCTCTACAGAAAAAAAAGGCAATTGAGAATCTACCTAATAAAGGTGGATTTCTCCAGTCTTCCACAAAGAAAAAGATTGTATAGATGCTTTGCAGTGAGAACTTCTTAGAATCTCAATATAAAAACTTTGAAAGGAATTCTTACAAAGAAACCTCACCCATCCATTAGATAACTGGGACAGTAATATGCACATGATTTTGAGAAGTAGATTTTCAATATATCATCATATACTGACTTGTTTCTGACCACAGATAGTTCATAGCACTCTTAGGAGTGTTATGGCAGCCATTATTTGCCATTATTTTTGGCAGCCGTTATTTGCCATTATTTTTGATGCTGACAAAACACGACTTTAATATATGGTCTCAACTCTATTGTCTGGCTTCTGATGTGCCCATATGAGAGACCGCAGACAGAAAAGAGCAGACAAAATCAGAATGTGAAAAGTTGTTGTGTGCCATCTAAGGAGAGCAAAATAATGATTTAATATAACAAAACACAGAGTAAAAGCCCAGGTGATGTCTACCTTCAATATGTCCTGTTTCAACATATAGTCTACTTGGAGAAGTAATAATTAAGTGGGCAAAGTACTTCAAAAGTGAGTTATTTAAATCTGGACAGCAGAAATTAATAACCAGAACTCATTAGAATATTCAAGTGTCACAGATGCAAACATCAGAGAATGCAAAACACAACAAAAATATGCTAATCTCCCCTCCCCGTTAAATAACAAATATTATTCGCATAATTATCAGCTAAGCATGTGTGGCAAAATATTAACTTTCTTCCCTAATACTCACAGAATTGTGAGGCATGTAGGAGCTCAATAAGGTATAAATACCAGCCATTCATAGCAGGTTTGGGTTTTTGGTTTGGTTTTGTGTTTTTTTTCTTTTTTAATCATCAGGCATCCAACCAAAGAACATAATGCTAGCCTTCCTTCCACTGCACATATTCCACAATTGCAAAGTGAAAGGCAACCTTTAAATTTGTGTGTGTTTTCCAGAGCTGCAGTCTCCTGACTCCAGGTCTGTAACACTATCACTTTCTCTCTAAACTATAATAAACACAGCATACAATAAGGATGTTAATTTTTCACATTAATTCAAATGTTGTAATAAAGTATTACCATGTCTCCTTGATATGAATGTTCCGTTATATTATTCCTATGATTATTAATTCCTTTGGCATACACCCAGAACTATTTATACTGTATATAAATTAATAAATTATGCATCTAAGCAGTTAGTTGAAACTGCTCATTCCAATTTCTGTTAATTAATAATGTGGCTGTCATGTTAAATCAGAGGATTTGTGCTAAAAAAAAAAATTAAACTATTATCTATCAAACTCTAAAAATGTTAATCAATACGGTTAGCCCGAAGACAATTTTGGCCTTACATGGCATCACTTCTCCCAGATAGTTATTTTATCTCAAAGATTTTCTCTGCAATACTTTGTTTTCAGAGAAAATGAGAAGCTGGGGAGGGCAAAGAATTAATGTAGAAAGCTGATGGTTTGGTATATGTTAAATAATATATGTATGATATTGAGTAAAGCAGAACTAAAACTGCAGATCCAAATGACTGCAAACTATCCAAAAGCTATAAAGATTCTTGGCTGACAATGACTCATGTCCCTGAAAGTTTCATTTTGACAGATACCTATGGGATTGTCTATTGGCGCTGGCCTACTGAGAAAAGACAAGATCTGAATGTGCAGCTTCCGTAAACATTTTGATGCTTAACTATTACAAATGCTTTCCATGTTAAATTTGTGAAAAATAAACATATCTCAGAAATACAATATGCCCTGCATTTCATTTTGATATGTAGACAGTAAAATTCTTTTCCTGCAAGTGACAATTACTTCATGGCAAATAGAAATGTTAATCCAGACTGTGAATGTCATCCAGGTGATTTAATTCTGTCAAGACTTGCAGTTTACTGTGTACCCCAGATTTCATACAGTTAAAATTTCCTTCCTGTGCAAAACTGATATAAGACATTTTTTAAGCTTAAAAATCTTCCCCCACAAAAGACACAAACATGCCCCCACTAAAAAAAAAAAAAACAACCTTAATCAGCAAACCCCTACAGAAAATTATTTATCAGGGTATGGAGCATAGATTGAGTGGGTGTAGTTTAAAACTAGAGTGGTTCAAGTACTGAATTTTTTGAATGATGATAGTTATTAAAAAGACACTTCTTTTTCTTCCACCTTTGATGTGAAAATTTTCTCTGTAAAACCTGCTAATTCCACAAAGTGGCTATCCTTGCTTTATAAAATGATGAGAATTCATTTTAGAAATAACCTTTACATTAAAAAAATGTACATAGAAGACAAGATTTCTCATGAGTTCTCTTACAGATAACACTAGTGGCATAATTAGATATATTATCATGTACTCTTCTGTTAGAATTCTCTCTTATTGCAGTTCACGTGGTTCTGACTTCAGTATGTCACATGAAAAGGTTTTCAGAAAACCTGGAAACCACACGCTACCCAATGACGATGACAATGATGACTGATGTGGCACTCACAGCAGTAGCCACACCACTTTCTGCTGGCATTTTGTCCCTCTGCTGGCTCTAAAATTTTAAAATAGCTAAACTCCAAGAGGGAGTCTTGAAGCTCTGAAGCAGGCCCTCAGTTAATTACTCTGACTATGCAAGCACAGAGAAAGTTGTCAGCTGAAACAAGACAAAGCTGCTCCATCCAGGAGCCCAGAGCAAGCAACGCCTTGCCAAACCCACCCAATGGCCACAGCCTGTGCAGTGCTGTGTCAATGCTGCCCAGACACCTCAGGAGTGAAGCCCAGGGTCAGCTGAATTGTGAGTTTCAGACAGCAAAGAGCTGTGGTGGCTCTCTCACACCCACATTTCGGTTCTGTCCGTGACACCGTGTCAGCACAGCGGGTTTAATGAGAGCACGCCGCGAGCTCAGGAGAACCATCCCATAAATCTCATCAGGAGGGGCTGACCTGAGGCTACTGCAGCCCCACGGAAACAATCTTTAATCTGACTCAACAAGCATTCAGGATTGTCTTCTGATGTTTCCTAGCAGACACCCTAAAGTAGCTTGACCTCTAGGATGTGCGGGAGGAAAAGAACAAACACGCGAAAAAGAAAACAGGAGGTAGAGAAGACAGAGTGGAAAAAAAACATCCAACAGATTTTCCAACTACATAGTTTAAAATTGCTCTGTACTCTTTTTTTATAAGCAAACTTGAGATACAGGAAGAATAGAGACTGAACATGCTATTTCTAAACTATCTACAACCAGGAGAAAATGCCCAAACGATTTCTTTGTTGAACAAAATAGCACCAATACTTGAATTTTAGCAAGAGCCACAAATGTTCATGATTCATCTTTAGGAGACTGGAGGGCAGCCACAGGATTAAAACATTATTTTGAAATACTTCTGAGTACTTCTACCATAGACAGGAAATGTTGGGGTGAAACCTGATTATGATTCGTATTTCTTCTTCAACTTTAATCTTACTATCTGGAGTATAGAGAGGCTGTTCTATAACCCTGAAATTCCACATATTTTCCTAACACCTTTCATTTTTGCCTATTTTAGCAATACCTTTTCTATCTCAGCTAAATCTCAAAAAAGAATGACCAATGCAGGGATTCTCTCACAGAGAGAATGAGAATTCATATTGTTATGTATGTGCTGTTATAAAGCAAAAAATTCAGTCTCTAACTGATTCAACACTGTTCTAACTATTCAGGGTCATAGATATGTTACAGAACCACAGACTTCATTTATACATACATAATGTTAGAGCATATAAAATGTTTATTTGTCCCATAGTCTACTTATGCTTTCTCTGTGTGTCAGCTTAAGTCACATCTTTTTTTTTTTTTTTTCCTCAGGCAACTGGTATGCAGCCCTTACATTTATAAAACAATATATAAATAAATAGTAACACCTGAGAGGCAATGACACACCAGACTTGGGAAACTGACTGAAAAAAACAGAGAATGCGGCAGAAATCCTGAGTTTCTTCACTTAATCTAAATTCCCTCATCCAAACACCCCCCCAATCAACTGGCTTTCTAATGTTATACTATAATTTATTTCCCTAATTCTAATGCAGTAATACAGAATTAATTTCTTAAGGTAACCCAAAATATCAAACAGGGAAGGTCCAGGAGAGAAGAAAAAATTGGATCATTCTTCCCAGAACAAATTCCACTTCTTTGTAAAGAAGATCCTTCTCAGAAATGATGATTTCCCAAAGCTTGTAGCTTGCAATTTTTGTCAGTCTAATGATATCTGCTCTTTTATAATTCCTGACACCAAAAATTTAATGTATTACATATTTGATAAGAGTAAAAAACCAACCAAACAAAAACAACAAAAAATCCCACATTGTACATGACTGGTATAAAAACATTGACTATAAATATTTCACAGCCCATTCTCATTAAAAAGTAAAAATATTTCTCATCCATTTCTTATGTGCATTTGGGCTTGTAACATGTATTTTTGAAAGCACTGTCTGAAAAATAAAAATTAAAAAACACCAAGCCTTTCAAAATGGCTTGAAATATATTGCATCAAACACAAAAAAAATAACAAATCTTTAAAAACTATGTTTATTTACTTATTCAAAAATTAAATTTCAGGTTTAAACACAGTTGAAAGAAATAAAATTATTGTAATGGAAGAGAGAAATTATTGGTTAATTTAATGTCTCTTCACAGTCATAATAAATTAATACAGATTTCTCTTTTAGATGATATAAGTGAAGACCTGAGAGAAATAAAGAAATTTTTGTCTTAATCCCTCAAGTTACAAAGTATTTATCCTTATAAGAGAAAAGTACCTGAATATATTGGGGTTTTGTTCCCAGGTTTATTTTTTTAACATACTGTCTCACCAATGTCCCTGAAATCAATATAAGAACAGAATTTCAAAACCACTGGATTGATTTAATTGATTTAATTAGTGGTAAAATTAACTGCAATTTCATGCAGCACATTTCAGCCTTTTTTTTTTAACTCATATTCTGCCAACAATTTTGCAGGAGAATAGCTCAATGGATCCAAGGGTGAGGACACCTCAACCAAAATCTCCAGCACCCCAAAAGACACAAAGGCATTGCAGCACCTCACCCTTACCTAAAATCTCCCACTCAGTGATCACCACTGCACCAAATAAAAAATTCATAACTCCTATCCTCCAGAACACTCACACATCGTGATACTTATACATCAAAAGGGTATATTTATAATTTTTACTCAGTAACACATATTTTATAATTCATGATTTTAAAATTTGACATTTTATGCATCCTACTTAGTGAAAAGAACACGCCATGGCAATTATGAGTATTTGTTCTTAAAATTATGTGGTTCTGTACCAAGATTTTAGTATTGTAAAGTGACTTCTAAATAGCTATAAAACGGCATGGTGTTAGCATGACCATCAAGTCAAACCATTTAATGTAAGTTAAAATTAAAAAAAGAAAATTGAGCCTACATTCTGCATCTTGTACTTTAGCCAGTAAATCAACTTCCACCCCTCTTCATCCCAAAACTTAATTCAGATCTAAGAATAAACCCCACATTCCTGCTACAAAGTGTTATATTGCAAAGAGGCTCTTCATTTTAAACCACAATTTCTCAAAGAAACAAAAAAAATGCAGCCTAAAACCAGCAACAAATCCTTTTTTTTTTTTCCTTTGGCATTCTATAATAGACTCTGGCATATTGATTTCACTTAAAAGATGCATTTCATTAAGAAATGCTCATGTCTTAATTAGTAGAAAATAGGTTAAAATAGATCATCTAACGATCCATGGATTTGGCATGGATTAGGCTTCCATGTCCTCTACACAAATACACAGCCATAGGCGTGTTTTAAAGCCAGTTTGCCACAGATGCTGAGTCACCCTGGCTTTCTCTGAAGTCAAAGGAATTTATTAGGCACTTCTTAATGAATATAACATTTTGATACCACCATAAGTAATGCTTTAAAGTGGTATCTGAGCAATGCTGCAAAGAGTTTAATATACAGAAACATGCAGAAATTATTCAACCAACCTCCTTCCTTTTAGCAAAGGCTAAAGGGAAATCTTTTGGGAAATTAAAACCCCAAATCAGGCCATTTATTTGGTAGGTTACTGACTATAAAATCAGTTATTTAACAGGTTAGTTAAGAAGGTGGGATACCTTCACATGATGAAGCAACATTGGAACAATAGTCCCCCCAAAAAAAACTCCTACTCAAAAGTGTGCCCATTAATCAAATAAAAACATTTTTAAAATTACAGAAAACACAGACAGCTCTATTTTAAAGCAAACAAAAACTTTTCACTGCTGAAATCCAGTAGTACTGAATTAAATACATACAGATACCAGTTGAGTTTGCATCTAACTCCAAGCATGAATAAATGTCTGCAGAGAAATGCAGTTAATCCTGTTCATTCAGTTGTGCCTAAGTAGCTTGTTATAGAAGGACAGTGACCCTGTGGTGTCTATCTCGGTACATGCATGTGTGAACTTCCAGGGAAGAGACATTTTGGGCAGATGGTTAAGAAAAACCTCATCACTGAGTTTTTCACAACTCTCCCAATTAGTGATGAACTAATGATGGGGATGGGAGTTGGAGAGAAGCTCATAAAACCAAGCTCAAGACCAACATATGGATATTTCTTCCAAGTAAAGGGAAAATGGAGTAATTTTCAGGCCTTGTTAAATAAAAACAAAATGCATTTGCAAATGTCATCAGTGGAGAATACTGGCATTACTGGTGTCTGTGTACTGTGTTACTCCCATGGCTTGAATTTAGATACTGAACATTTCCACTTAAAACTATTCTTCAAAATACCACCCTTTACTCTGTGGCAAATAAAACCCCCCAAAAAACCCAAAAAATAACAAACAAAAAAACCCACACAAACAAAAAACCCAAAACCTGGACAAATCTAACTAAGTTCTGCTGAATGCTGATTTGGGCATTTTGGGGGATCAGCACATTTTTCAGTGTATTGGTAGAGGAGCAGAGTGGCATAAAAGCAGTAATATATTTTACTAGCACACTCTTAGTTTTCATGCCGTATTTCTGACCCACAAGCCAGGTGCTCCTTGCTCTGCACATGGACTAATCTTCACCAAGGTCAAATCATTTTATGCATTGCAACAGCAAATTTTATTTTTATTTATGGATTTTTCTCCACTGAAGCTTCAGTTACATTGATAGAAAATAATTCAAATTGCTCAGCCTCAAATTCATTTTTTGACACAAGTTTTTCAGGACTTTTTCAAAGATACTTGACATTTATTGTATTAGCTAAGACCATTACAGAGGATTCAAAGGAAAGTTTTAAAATCTCTTGAATACATATGCAGAAGGGAGGAAGGGGAGGAAGTTGTGAAATTATAAATGAAAGAAAAAACAGAAGTGTCAATGCTATAATTCTAGACCTTTCTGAGAGTTTTCAAAAGTAGAATAGTTAATATATTGACATATATAAAAATCTTTTCTGCATTTACCAGCTAAATAACTAAGGAGAAAGCTGCCATAAGTCCATTAAGTCCTTGCCCAGAAAACAAAAAGTTACTATTTATTTGTACAGTCTGTGATTTTTTTGTTTTGTTTTTTTAAGAGTTTAGATATGGTAGAGTAGACTAAGACTATTATTTTTATGTTGTTGTTCGGCTTATTTTCCTCCAAGAGTTGAATCAAATAAATCTCTTAGTTTAAGCAAAAAGTTTCTTATTCCTGTTTTCAGTTGTGCTGTGGTGGCATTACTCCTTCACTCTACTCCTTTTTTACTCTGTTCATTACATCCCAAACCCTTAAGTTGATGAAAATTCCTCATTTCCTTGATGCCTCATCCATCCAGACCTGGGGAGCAGAGCCCGTGGTGGCTGCTCAGGAGTGCAAATCAAGCATTTCATGCCCAAAGCTATTACACAGAAATGACTGTCTGGGGTTGCATCATCAGCATTACTGCTGTAGCATGAAGGAGAAAAACAAAAACAAATATTAATGGGAGAGATGGAAGGACAGCAATGAACACAAACACTGGTTAAATCACTGCTGCTGATTTTCCATGGCCTCCCTGTTTAAGGGAGTTGAGCAAATGGAGCCAACTATTGACATGCAGGTGTTTCATCTCACATGGACCATCACAGCACCTCAGAGATTCCAGGGGTTTGTCATACTCGGCTGAGCCAGGTAATTAAACTATTTGTTGCAATTAAATAGCATGAATACTGTACAATCTACTCCTCTCCTCCTAAACTTCCAACAGAAATTTTCAAGAGTTTTAAAAGCAAAGAATGCGACCACCTTGCCCAACAGATGGCGAAAAAATTCAGGTTTTCATTTGAAAAAGGTCAAGCAGAAGTCTCAACAAGGATACAGCAAAATATATCTGACATGCAGGGCATAAAACCTTCTACTAGGTTTTCTGTCAATGATTTGTCAAAAATAGATTTTATAGATGTATAGCTTTACCCCACACCTTAGCCATGGGAGAGTCTCATGGCTGTACAGCTTTCCCTTTTTATTTCAGATTTGATTAGTACATATTCTACAAAACCTAGATCTTCTGGAAAAAAAGTATTCCAAGAAGTGGTTTCAGTGAACATTTATGATTTCTCTTTGCTGTTTTTTATTAAGTTTGACATTTTTGAACTATACTGTATTACAGCCTATTAGCCTAAAGCAATGATTGGGTAGATTAGATTTTTAGTAAAACACAGAATGAAAAATGCATGAAAAATGGAAATTACAGGCTTGCATTAGTATGTTCTTTTCAGAGGGCAGCTCCACCTTTGTTGTACAGTGAAGCAATAATAATTCAGACCCTGCAGCTTACATCAGTGTAAACTGAAAACCATATCCAACATGCCATGATACTGAAGACATTGTCCTCTAAGAAACAGCTCTGTTTAAGCAAATATCAACAAAAATATTTTTCTGTGGGCTTTTTTCTCCACTAATAATGGATACTGTTTCTCAGCCTCCTTTTTCTTTCCTATGTCTGGTCCACCTGCACCAAATTCAGTTTCCCAAGGGGAGCTGAAACCATTTCCCTGCCCATGTGGGACTTGGGGCAGTACCTGCAACCCTCCTACACCATTCAACCCTTAGATGGCAGGACAGCTGAGCTCCTTCCCTTCACTTTGTGCACTTGAAGAATTTCCTGTCCAAAACCTCCACAGATTAAGCTGAGAAAGGTTTCTCAAACAGCCCATTCTCTGCAAAAACTCTGGCAGCTAAATCTTCCTGCATTTCATATCTCTCACACCAAGGAAACATGCTAAAAAATCAGGAATACTATATAATATACACTACAATAAACTAGGATAACACAAAGCCCACATTTTCTGATTGGAAAAAAAACAACAATCTCACAGCAGATTCTTTTTTTTTCTTTTTTTAATGTATCAGTGTCTTTTTTTGCATTGTGTCTTTTTAATAAGGAAAAAATGAATCCAGAGCTGATGGATGGATAGCACTTTCAGAAAGTTGATAAGATGGCAATGAGACAGCCACTGAACCATGTCTCTACCATCTCATAACTATTTTCATTATAAAACACACTTGCTTTAACTTCATAAGGGACATAACTCTTTTGGGCAGAGTAAAAAGAAGCATCAGTACTTTTTAAGTTCCAAGTTACAACCAGCAGACTTTAATTCACTGCATTTACTCTTTTAAATTTTGAACTTTAAGTCAACCTACTTTCCACTGAGGAACAAAAACCTCTATTACTTGCAGAAGGTGATAACAACTACAATAACTCCGTGTTCTCCTTTAATCTGAATTGCAAAGAAATGGTCAGCCAAGCAGAGTCAGTGTGAGGATACTGTCCTGGTGGACAGGAGACAGCAGATGGAAGCTATACAAGTAAAAGGCAGCACAGCTATTTTCTCAAGCAGGGCAATTTTAAATTAATCTGCAATTTATGAATCTCTCCATGCTCCCAGGAGTCTTCCCAGGGAGTCTTTGCTTGTCTGGTCACTGGGGAGGTGAAAATACCTCCCTTGGTGAATTGTGCCTGTGGCATGACACTGAGGGCTCTTACAGCACAGAGGAAAATAAGCACATGAGGAAGAAATTATTACCTAAAGAAAAATATCCAAATAGCACTGGGATAAAAACTGAATAACAAATACTAAAGGAACGTCAGAATAGGGAGCCTGAACAAACGTTGCATGGAAGGGGAGCAGATACACAACACTATAATGAGGAATTGAGCAAGAAAAGCTCTTCTCTAAAATCAAAGGCAGCAGCTGGCATTTGCTTTTAACTAAAAAGCCTGCTTTCCTTGGCACAATATTTAGCTCTAACCTTTGCCTGAGCTAGTTATAAGGTATTTCCTAGAGTTGGTGGTGTCGCTTTACACAACATCAAAAAGGAATGGGGAAGACTTTAGGCACTAAATATATTTTTTTTATATTTCTTTCAATTAATTTTTGAACTGAATGCAGTTAGTCAAATGTAAACATTTTGCTTCACAGAGAGGTTTTCTTGAAGAAAAGTATCCTCCAACAGAAGGAAGAATCATCATCATGCCAGATTAGATCCCTTGTTGACCAAATTACTCATGAGAGTAACTAAAAATCCCACACAATGTAGTCTTTTTGGATTTTAATCCATAAAATGATCTTTATACATCTATCATCACTTAGGACTGAGCTTCCCTATAAGTTGATCTTCCCTCTTTTCTCCCAGTTTTGCAAAACTTTATTCTCCCACTCTGGAATTTCAGACTGTCCTACTGACTCACTGCTCCACTCCCCTACTGCTCGACTGAAATACTATTTTCAGTATCTTTCCCTGAGATCTGATTAAAGCATGTAAAGAATACTGTTACTCCTTTCCCTGCAACAACAGATTGAGTCCTGGACTATTCTCACTTGGATTCTCTTCACTAGTCTCACACTCACTGTTTATTTCTCTTTTCATATATTTCCACCGTTGTCAATACACAAATGTGTCCCTCTGGATGAATGCCATCTGGAACAGCCTTTTTGCATTGCTTTGCCTCATCAGCTTCAGCTTCTATTAAAATCTCCTTAAAACTGGAATTTTAAAATACAAATATATTTAATATGAACATTACAGTGCAATTAAGGCAATAAACTCCCTTTGCTTCTTTTCCAAAAGTTATGCACTGTTAATTCCAAAACCACGGTCAAGCTCAAAGTGTTCAAATGTAACAATTGTGAGTTAGTAAACCCATCAACAAGGAAACTTTGATTTTTAAACATTAAGTTTGACCTAGTCTGCACATACATGGAAGCACACATATGTACAAGTCAAAGAGAAAAGCATCCTCTCCCTCTCAGGAGAAATGGGAACCAACAACGCAACGTGCTCTGCTCCTTTTAAATGTTTCATTTGTCTTAGGCTTGTGAGGAATGCCATGCTAATAAATGCTGATAGCCTGTTTTTGCAGAAGCAATCTCCTGGTTCCAAGTGAGCGGCTGGAACAATATTTTATCTCTAAATGGGAGGCAGGAGATGTCACTTGGACTGCTGGAGTCAGGGATGTTGTTACCAACAGCTCCACCAGTATGTACAGAACAGAGCCTGGCCAAGGTAAAAGTCAAAAATCTTGAAATAATTTTTTGAAATAATAAAGGGGTTATGTAAAAAGGACAGGATATTCTGTATTTGGCTTGTTACTAGGTTTATCTCTATACTTTTTTATACCTATGTATCTGTTAGCTTCAATCTGAACTGAATTTACACCTCACAGAGTGAACTATGATGGTAACACTCTGGATTAGAGTAATTTTCTTTCTCATCTGCATACTTCTACATCAACCTATTTTCCACCAAACTGCAGTCCAAGTTTCATCTGTTTTTCTAATTGTATTCCTACCTAGCCATGTGCAAAGCACTCATACACATCTAAATAAATGCACCAAAATCAGTGTACAGATGTTTGCCTGCTTTGCTGAAGCAGAAACAGAGATGGTGGAGCTTTATCACAGATGTTTTCCATTGCTGTGGCACATCCTCACTAATTTCTGACAAATATTGTACCTCACACAGTGTGCTGCTATTTCAGCTGCTGTAAATTTACACACAGAAAGAGGTTTGAAAAGAAATTACTATAAGGAAAAAAAAAACATTAATAATTTTAGTTGTTATGCATTAACCAAAATTGCATTTAAATACATGTAGTATTTTCTTTATAAATTAATGACATGTAAGATGCCTAATGAGACCTAACTGACTAAGGTTTTAATTTGAAAAAAACAACTGAACAACACACTGATGATGTACTCATGTTATATCCAAATTCACTTCACAATAGAACTTGGGGTGTGGGGAGGGAAGAAAATAGTCTGATCCATAAAAAAATATTTTATAAATGTAAATACCTACAGTATATAGAGACATGGTATTGGTATCACAGGTTGAGAAAATGTGTTTGGTTACCTTTTAATGTACTCAACAAAACATGGGGAGGGAAAAGTGCTGGGGTGGTTCAGCATCCTAGGACAGTGTGAGAGTGCCTTTAAATTTATCATTGGTGTGGCAGATTGCTCTGTAACAAGGCACCAATTTCAGGTTCTCCAGAATTAAAATCAACCAAGGCTCCCAAAAACACAGGAAAAGCACTGGAAACATTGTAATGAAACCTTACCAAATCTCACTCAAAGTTATGAATAATCTCATTTCAGTTACCCAGTGTTTGGTACCTTTTAGTTCCAGGTGTTTCTACAGCTCAACCAAATTGCATCAGTTTATCCAATAAAATAACAAATACTAAAAAAAAATTCCAAACCAGAAGCCACAAACTGCTTCAGTATGGCTTGCTGGTGGATTCACTGCATTGCATTTATACAATCCAACTTCCCACAGAAAACAGGACAGCTTAGACAGAAAAAAAAGTGCATTTATAGATTGGTCTAAACACAAAGTACAGCTCATCCTCACTAAAAATCAGATATATTGATACTGTACTGCATTATTAGACACAAAATATGCCTACACAGATGGATCATTTTGTAAGTTCTCTTTTTTTAGAAAATCACCCCTTTAAATCAAAGGCAACACGTTGATCCAGCCTACAGGATTTCTGTCTTGTTAAGAAAAATCCAGATATTTCGTATACCACGCAAATAATCCAGTATTATACGGCCCATAGAGTTCAGAATAATGTTCCTGAAACAGATTTATTACAAAACAGAACAAGAGGATATCTGTATTTGCCCTTATTCATGTCTTCCTAACCTAGCATATGTAAAAAAATCTTGATTTAAGTATAGTTTTAAAAGGCAGAGGACAAAAAA
>JAHXMQ010012338.1:1368714-1390648 GCA_020466415.1 Ammodramus savannarum pratensis | reverse complement strand
AAAAAAAAAAGAAAAAAAAATTACCACCACTTTCTGATTTGCTGAAAGTAGATATACACAAACCATGAAAACACATACTTCCACAAAACATGTAAAACAATAAAAAAATATAATTTGGAGGAAAAAACCTGACAAAAATTACAGCATACTATATGCAGGAGACTACTGAAAATGTAAACCCCTGCAGGGAGAAATTTGTAAAATTCCCATTACAGCCCATGGTGTACTGCTGTTCACACAGAGAGGGATTTCCTAGAGTTGACATAAAACTACACTTACCTTTGGCTGCCACTGGGCTAAGTGCTAATTCAACATAAGTGATGGTTTTATTTGTTTGTTCTGTTTGTCAGAAAGGTACAGGCACACCAGTTACACTGTGAAATATAGGAATTATGCTTCAATTTTACACACAACTCAAGGGGACATTAAAGATCATCTAGTTCCAATGGAAGATAAAGACATAAATAACAGTTTTAGTGCTCACTGTGAAAAGCTTCAGAACCAGTTCAGATGACAATGAAGACCTAGCCACTGGTTTCTGCTCTAAAAGATCTTATTAATATGGTAATTTGCAGTACACAAAATGATTTTTGATACACCAGACACTGATAAGTGCACAACACTGAAATCACATGTTAAATTCACTATGGCCTGGTCATGTATTTTCCTGTTGTCAGTCGCAGGACATTTGAATTTGACCCAAGCACAAAAAGCCAAGCAAATATTTGATTATTTTGCATTTGCATTAGTTCAGTGCCTGGAAAACAGGCTACTCTGGCAATGTGGCTGGTGACATTCAGGTGACAGAGGTGAGGGTAATATAAGGATCTCTGCAGACTACAACGACAGCGATAGCACACAAAATAGACCGAGCAAAACAGAAAAATGGATCCATCAAGGCAAGAGAGCCTCTTCCACAAATCAGGCTGCTAATAAAGTCACTCAGAAAGCTCAGAGTAAGTTTATGCTCTGTCTGTGTTGGAAATTAGCAGGCTGACCTTCTAAGCCAGGATTGTCAGCGCAAAACTGAAGTGTCACCAAGGTCAGCAATTACACATATGCACAGCAGCTGCATTATCATTCTTAGCATTTGTGTCCTGACACAGGAATAAGTTGAACTATCCTGTAATGTGAGAGCTACAGAACTGTGGGAAGCAAAATTACAAAAAAAAAAAAAAAATCACTTGTTTTCAAAGCCTAAAACAAGCAAACAATTGTTGCATTTTAATTGTACAGCAATAAACTGGTGATTTAATTTATTCCATATATATGTTTTAAGAGTTTGATATTAAAAATAATGAATAATTAACATAAATGAAGTAGCAATTACTCTTTTCTGCCTTTTACATAATCTATTATGAGAGCCACCACTGAAAAGCAATAAATATAATCTCACTTCATTTTGCTGATCAACAGCAATCAGTTAATGGGTTATCATATGAGATACAATCGATAGAACAGGAAATTTAAAGAGAGATGTTTATTGCTACTTAGTGAGTACTTCTATTGATATTTTAAATTTATAATTAGAATAACAACTCATTTGCCTTTCATCATAAAAGCAGAAAGCTTCGGTCCTTGCTTTTAGACTTCCAGATGAAAAAAACCCATAATTTTGTTGTGACAGAACTTGTAGGAAGACAAATTTCCCTGCCTACTTTAACACAACAAAATGCTCCGAAATACTGCCATTTAAAAAGTGTTCAAATTAAAAAATAGAGATATTTCAACAGTGCCAAGCAAAGAAATAAAATGCCAAGTACTAAATAAAAAAGTGATCTCTCATTCATGCAGGAAGGATTTCAATAGAGTTTTTACATTATTTTACATACCATGGACTTTATTCAGGAAGATTTTTATGCATATTTCTAATCTTATTAAAGGCTTACTCACTGATGAGCTCATTGTATTTCAATATGGGCTTTTTTTCTCCTGCCATGATTCCTTTAGAGTTGCACTTCACAGATAAAATATAAAAAATACAGTATAAGCAGGCTAATAGGATGCTCCATCTGTGACATTGACATAATAAGGTGTTCAGAAGATATAAGAAAGTCTCAAGGGGAGATTTCTTCCCAACTCCAGGCACCTAGCACATGTCATTCTTGCTCTCCAAAAAAAATTAAAGTCAAATTATCTCATTTTTGAAATTTAACGTGTTCATGTCTCTTTCATTTTCCCTTCAAGACCTTTCCTTTTGAATACTGTTCTAAATGTTGATCAAGTTTAAATTCTATTAGTCCGAACTACCAGACTTAAAACATAAAAAAAAAAAACAAAAAACAAATAAAACCACAACCCCCAAAAGAATTCACAAGATGGGGATAAGAAAAGCAGAAGGGGAAAAAAACCCCAAACTACATTTCTGTATTCCTTCCGTGAGGGACAGGTCTTGGCCTTCCTGAGGAGTATAAAGAGTAACCATAAATAAAAGTGGGAGAACTCCATAGAAATTGTATAATTTATTGAAATGGCATTGCATAGGAAGCAATTAGCAGAAAACAACCTTAGTACTATTGAAAATAAAACTCAGAAACTGAAATCTAAACTAAAGCTTATAAACATACACTATTTTTTTATGCTACTTTTTAGACAACATCTTGAAAGCTTCAGTTGTTTACAGAGCTCCAACACCTTCTGCACTCATTCACTCCATAAATACAGATGAGTCAAGTTCAAAGTTTTTCATACAACTAGATCACCTGTGAACATCACAACTTTTAAATACCATCAATTCTATAGCAACCTCAGTATTATACACTTCAAACTGCACTGTTGAATAGCATTCACTGGATGGATCAAGATGATTTTCCAAAAACTGTACACAGCCCACAAACCATAGAAGTGCATGCCTTGTCTCATTTACTACCACACAAGTTTAGATGTTATTTTGTACTGGATCTAAATGTGGTTTCCCATATCGATTCCAGTCTGGCTCGACTTTTGGGAGGCACTTAGGAATGACCTGTGGAATTACCAGTACCCCACCAGAAGGAAGCATGAATTAAGGGACCCTGGGAGGAATTATCAGTCACGCAAATTAGATGAGCCCTGGTGGCAGGAAGCACACGGTGTAGAAGAGCTGTAGTGAAATGAGCCAGGGCACACAAAACACCTGCCTGTGGAAGCTGTGATACCTCCCAAGCCTTGCCTGCGAGCCCACTCAAAGAACTTGAGCAGAGAGGAGCACGAGAAGTTACTCATTCTCATTTGACCTACTTCATCTTCTAATTAGCATTTGGTAATTGGCTGGAAAAAGTCCAATTTCTTGCCCAGTAGACGCTGCTTCAGGTATGCTGACTGCTTTGGGTTAATGCCTGGGAATATGGCAATCTGTGCTACGTGATTTAGGAATAGAAACTTCACCGTAATTAAGTAGAATCCAAGTACCTAACAGTTAGGGATTTTTAAACACACCAAATGTTACACCACATTGTAAAGGATGACATGAAAAAGCTGCCAGTGTAACTCCAAAGAAAGATAAGTAAACAAAGGAAAGAGATCTCGCTCTCTCTTTCTGCATTTCAGAACTAACAGACCATCAAACCTGAAAGATTCAGTAAATGTTTTACAGAGAGGGGAAAGAAGAGAACATAAGTGCACTTGAAACCAACTGGCAAGTACTTTTAGGAATAAGTTTTAACTTCAGGTAAAATAACAAGAATATTCTGAACAAAACCCAAACCAAAACCAACAAGGATAATGGAGAGGGAAAATCTAAATAATAGCACAAAACTGCTTGACTGGCAACTCAAGCCAAGCTACCCTTCTGCTGTTTTTGTAAACAAAGCAATGATTTACCAAACTGTCAAATGAACTCCAATGTTCTACTCTGCAAATCTCAAACTGAAGGAGCATCCCCAAGCATGCCATCAAATCCGAAAAAGCTCCAGTTGAATGAACTGGAGGAACCAGCTCAACTGAGGAAATAATAATACAAAATACATGCAAATATCTCTTCTGACACCTTATCAAAGCTGGGTGATAGTTCTGATATTTGTTTCCCACAAAAAGCATCCCAATGCTTAGTCATGATGAATATTGTAGGGCACCACAAGAACCTTCATAGCAAAGTTTCAGTCTCAACAAGAAACTGGTGACTAAGAGCAGTGTGGAGGCTGCATCCCTTTAACTGAACTGAGGTAGGCAGCATCAACTGGTAAATAAGTAATTGTATTTTCACACTGAGAAGCAGTAAGAAGTCTGAAAAGTCAAATAACAAGTGGACTGCAATTTCAGTGGTACCAGTCGTGAAGTTTGAATTTCAGTGAAGGTTGATTTGATAATGGAAGGGTAACTGCATCATTCCAGTTTCATTTAAAAATGTAAAGAAAAGCCTTTCTGGAGATAGAAAAGTGTTTTCTACTGAATCTTATCGACAGCAAAGTTCTTATTAAGGATGAGGATTTGAGGTCAATCCTCTAGTTTCAGGAAGTTAATCGAGTGATTAAGCTTTGACTAAAAATTTCAGGGATAAAGTTCTTCCAACTGAGCTTAACCTCAGCATGTGTGGTGGAATTAAAACTTACTAAATCCTCACTTGCCAGAAGTACTTGTGTTGGAAACAAAACTGATGAGTCGTTGCTGCCATCCCAACCTTGCACCATACATAATTAACACAATGACAGGCTAATCATATTCAATGGCTTTCCCTGTTCTCAGTGGCTGTTATACAACATTTGAGAAAATAAAAGCAAATTTGGAACCTGCTTCTGCAAGTACAAATGTAAATACTCAGCTCTGATCTGTTTTGCTCTACAGAGTTTAATACATGTGTATTATCCTACCCACATGCATCCATTTGAAACCAAGGCCACTAATTAGATGTTAAATGTGCCAGGAAATTTGAGTTTCAGTCATGGGTTCTGCCACAAATGTGTGATGCACTAAAAAACCTTTGCTTGAAAGATAGTGAGTGAGCACAAAAAAATAATAGAGTCCCATTTAATATCAGGTAGTCAAAATTTCTGAGAAAGAAAAAGAAAAAATGAAGAAGAATGTGGAAGAATTTACCAAAGCATGAAAACAAAAGGTTCCTTATATATCCTTCAGACATTTCACGTTGTTTTCTCAGAAAAATATTCAAGTGCACTCCCAATATTACTAGTGACTCAGTTATAATCACTCTACATGCAAAGACAGTTATAATGCTAGGTCTTCACACTGTGACCCATAATTACTGGTGTTGCTGTGGTTCAAAGCAGCGAGTGGGAAGAGGAGGCTCTGTCCCACAGGGACAGCCACAAGCCGGGCTGCTCAAAGTGAGTCACTTGACACACACGAGTCCAAACTGATGTAGGAGCAGGTTTTAGAAAAAGCTTTCAGATTTTATCGACATTGAAAAATGCTAAAAATCCTTCTGCTTTTGAAAAAAAAAAAACCAAAAAAAAAAAAAAAAAAAAAAAAAAAAAAAAAAACAAACAAAAAAAACAACACAGAAAAAAAAAACCAAAAAACCAAACAACAAAACTGTTAAGGAAACTTCCCAGTATGAACATTCAAAGGATTCCCTGACAGCCCAATGTCACAGATTTTCACTGCTGGGACCAAAGCCCGTTCACAGGGGTGGCCCCAGTGACCGGATGGGTTCCCACTGGTCACACAGTCAGGCCAGGTTTCCTCACCAGCTCGATCCCAGGTTTCCCAAAGCAGAGTCTCAGATGTCTCACTCCATAAAGCTGCAGTATGGCAGAAACAGCCTAAGCTGGCTCCTCTGAGGAGAAATCCCAAAGGAACCCCTGGGCTTTTATCCCCTCACAGTCCAAGCTTGCCATGGTCTCAACTCTTCTTCCCAAGTTACCCTCTCCTGCTCTACATCTCCCAGGGTCCATACACCTGGCTGGGGCACCCATCTTCATGCCCTCTGTTATCAAGGCCTTTTGTCTTGGGCTCCCACACCCAGAGCTTGAGCTGCACCTCAATCTGCAGTTTACAAATCAAGTTATCAACACCAAATATATTCCCCAGCAAAACCAAATGCCTCAACGTGTTACAAGACTCCTTGATCACAAATAAAGCTTATGTAGAGCTGGTTGAAGACCCAGTTAAACTGCACTGTTGCAGCCATGCTTGGCTGAACCTGAACAAGCTGGAAGTACTGAGCCGAACCACACAAGACCTTTGTTTGTTCCCTTTACTCCTCACTACTTCTAACACAAAGAGCAGATGGATGAGCTGTTCCTGTGCAATGTCTTATGCACAGAGTTGCTGAAGTTCCTGTGGATTGCAGGCAGCACTGAGTGGGTGCCTTGTGCCAATTCAAGTTCAACTCCCACATAAGTTCTGCAGGAATGGTCAGGCCAGAGCTGATGCCATCTCCCAGTGCTCTGAGGAGCCAGCAAGCACTACTGCCAGCAAGGTGACTTAATTCAGGTTGTCCACCCATTATTTTGTCTGAAGATACAATGCCTCCAACTCCAAAGCTGTCTCACAGTGTGCAGGATTACTATATTAATCTGTCCCCCTGATCAATCCTGAGCCTCTTGGCATACTTCCTGGCTGTGACATCTGCCTATTAATATTGGACAGGAAAGCAGTCCAAAAGTAAAACTGTTTTAGGCCTCCATGACCATGGTTGACCTTGTTTCTAATAATACACAAGAATTTCTGTTCCACATTGAATTTAGATTCAGTGTGAAAGAAAAAACAATACCTATAAAACCCAGTACAGCTTTACCTAGTGGCATAAAGGAATAGATGAACCTAGAAAAACAACAAAACACATATAGATGCACAAAATTATCACCTTGCAATTAAAAAAAAAATTCACATGGCATTTCTTACTGTTCTAGTTCATAGTTTTCCTATAAATCAATACATCTCAAAGTCATCTCAGAACTTCAAACTTTTCTTAGCACAAAATCTTCCACCCCTGCTTTCCTCTTGCTGACAGTTGGCTGTGACTGTCAGGAGCCTTTCCCATATTCTGTGCTCTTTCTTTGCACTTTCTCTGCCATGCTAAACACCAGCAAAGACATTTGAAAGACCAGATTAAAGGTGTGGTTCAAGTGCATTCCCTTTAACAACAGCATGGCTTGAGCAATGCTGGCAAAAATATTTTCAAGGCTTTATGTTACTTTGTGGATGAGTGTCTTCTAACAGATCATTGTGGTTGTCAAGTGAATTGTTACTGGTGTGTCCCATTCTATAAAAGCAGGAGTAGCAGAAGATTGTTTTGATTAGATTTTTCGGATGAAAATAAAGGGTAAATGCAGTGATATTACATCTGAGAACAATTTATTGAAAAAAAATAAAGGGGGTAAGTATTCCTACTATAGGGGGATAGGAAAAAGAGAAAAGGAGTCGAGAGAGGAAAAAGAGAGAGAAGGAAAGATGGCAGGGACAGCGTTACCACAAGAACCCCAGCTCTTCTTGGGCATTGACTTTTACCTCATGTGTAACATATGTTGAGGCATAAATACATTGGTCCCTTTCATGGTGTTAGGAAAAAATATGTACATGTGATTAGTCTGTAACAATGACACCTTATTCAGGCTATCAGAAAACCACACCTTGAAGAAAACCTGGAGATTTAAGAACAGATTGCCAAAAGTACAAACACCAGGTGACAGCAAAGGCCATGAAAGAGAGAGCACAGGATGATGGCAAAGCTGCCAGGGCTCCGAACACAAATCAGAAATGGTCAATTATAGTCACTAAGGGAGTATGGGTTTGTGAGCTGAAGCAAAAAAAAAATAATGGTTTCACAAGTCAATAAAGATCAAGTTAATAAAATGTGTTTGCCAAACAATATAAATGAACCAAAGCAGATTCCAACCAAGGAGGAAGAAACACTAAGTCAACACCCCACTCTTCCTAACCAAGAGAAGTAAGAATGATCAATATCAGTGATTTCTGGGGTAGAAAGTGAGGTGTTGACCACTCCCCATAACACCATACTGCTTTTCTACTAAATTATCACCACCAATCTTAGCATCAAGACTTTTTACTAAAGGTAAGGATAACTCTAGTAAAAGAACTACACATACAATGTCTATTTCTATCAGTTCTGATTGCCCCATTATTGAGAATAACTTGTAACAGTTGCATAATTTGGTTTATAAGAATTAACATCATTATACCAAGACAAATAGTTCTCTGAGTAATCTTAAGACTTTAACGAGATTAAGAACAAGTGGTGGTTTTGCATTTACAGTGTGTTTCTTTAGGCCACATTAACACAGGGTGCTTGACATGTACCCTGCCCTTAAAGATTATAGTTAGGTGCAAAGTTGTAGCTTGAGATGAGATAAACTTACCCAGAAGCCTAATTTGCACCTTTATTCTTTTCACCTTACAAATTAATGAAGTAGAAGAAGCAGCTGATGGCTGCTCTCCAGAACACCTTCCTTAGGAGAAACAGTGACCAAGAACTACATGTCCTCCCTGATGGAATCAGTAATGAAAAACTGAACAGTTTCAACCAGGTCCAACCGGTTCTGACCAGAGTCAAGAAGTCCAAAAAGGCTCAGACTGTTTGTAAACAGGATCGAACCAGTTCAGCCCAGAACAAACTGGCTCTGAAATCTGGTTGAAACCAGTTCAAACCAGATCTGACCATTACTTACTGCTTCAGACAGGTTTAAGCTGGTTCAAACCAGCTCTAAGTGGTTCAAAATGGTTTTGATCTGATCCAACCAGTTCTGAATGATTCAATCCAGTTGTGACCAGATCTAACTATTCAAATCAGTTTAAATGGGTTTAATTTGGTTTGTACTAGTTAAAAAAAAAATTGAAATGATGGATAAAGGCAGAATTTTAAGTTTTAATGACAATCTGTAGAGGTTTCAGTCTCCTCATCACCTGCCCCATGCTGTTCTATCACCACAGTATCAAACCCCACAAAGGAGCAGCAGCAGGAGAGGTCCTGGGCAGAAAGGTCAGGCAGCCCTGTCACTGTCACCATCTCAGCAACCACGTGCGGTTTTCCTCCACACACAGAAAAGCTCCCAGAGTATAATGACTGTAATCATGTTGAAATAAAATAAAATGGCTGTGATAGCAGTTTCAGAGAACATAATATATGGCAGTTACACCTAAAGATGACAAGCTAATTTGTACTCACGTTTTGGCTTTATTGACAACTACACAGGAAAATTAATCAATACCTAAGCTATCTTATTTTCCTTTAAGTGATGAAGCCCTGTCTCAAGTGGGTTTGTATTTTATTAAAGTGGGATTATTCGATTAAGCAAGCAAAGCTGCTTAGCAAATGAAAACCTTTTAACATCTCTGTCATTAGAAAAATACTAAACTTAATATGAGTTACAATATTATGGGCTATGCTTTCATGGGAGGCTGAAACTTTAAAAACTCCAACATGAAATGAGAAATGGCTTCTAGGAACTGCCATTGATAATGCAGCACAAGAAAATATTACACATATTTACTGATCTTTAAAAATAGCACATGCTTAATTGGCAATAATTTATCTAAATGATGCACAGAATAAAAATAGGACACAAAGTTGCAGACAATTACCCCCAGTTTTGAGCGAGAACACCTGCAGCAGTTTCTACTTCTTAGTTTGAAAGTTTTGTACTAAAAATGAAATATTTCTAATAAAGCATTTAATGAATGAACATACTTAGAATGCTGGTAAAAAACTAAAAACCACACTAAAATGCATTAGATGAAAAACTGATGAAACAAGGTACAATAAGACCACATGAGAGAAACAAGGCAGAAAAAGTGGACCAGAATATTTCCAGCTTCCTAGGAAGCCAAAGAAACAGGAGGGGATTTGTATTCAGGGATTTCAGTGACACCTCATTTTGTGTAGGCCTATACAGACACTGAAAGCACGTATCCAGCCAAGCATGCCCAGGAAAATAAAATAAAAATAATAAAGAAAAACTAAATTATAAAACACAAAAAAGTTTAAAGCAAATAAAAATATAAACAATTAAAATAAAACAATAAAAAAATAAAATTAAATAAATAAAAATAAAATAATTAAAATCAAAGCTAAATAAAAATTAAAATTAAAAATAAAATAAAAATAAAATAAATATTAAAATAAATAATTAAAAATATAATATAAAATACTAAACAAAACAGGTGTTGCCTGTGGTCACATGCAAAGGGAGAGTGGGGAACTGTACAGAATAGTCGCTCTATTCTTGTCACTGTCATGGAGTAATTTACATCAAAGTTTAAAAATCTTAGCATTTTTCAGCAAAATTTAGATGCATACAATATAACTGATATATTGAGAAGTGATAAAACTGAAATATAAAGACCATTGAACAGAAGGAAGAAAACCAACAGCAGAGGACTATTAAGAAAATATAAAGAAGGCAAAGCTGATAGAGTCAAAGAAAAGACTTTGAGTGGTTCCCCAATACCCAACGCAGGCTGAAAACCCTAACAGTTTCAAGAATTATTACAAGAATGTGAAAAAATACTGCTAAATTGTTCATTTACTTTTTGGTCATCCTATATACAAGACACATCTCTGCTCCAATTTGCTGGAGCAGCATGCCATAGGAAATAAAAGAAAAAAGAACATAAAATACAAATAATATTGAATAAAGAATCAACTCCCTTTTTTTAGGCCTTTAGGCTGCCAAGAAGGAAATACAAGCAGAACTGGAAAGCATTTTTTTAAAGAAGAGCAAAAATATAAAGGTAAAAGAAAATTTGATAATTTTTAAAACAATGTTAGTAGAGAGGAAGTAGATTTAAAAAAATAAGTTTGCATTCTAAGACTGTAGCACTTTTAAATTTCAATCTTGTATTTGAAGCTGTAACATGACGTGATCTAAAATAAATCTCTTGATTTATTACATAAGACTTCGTTGAATATATGAAATTATGCCTGTCCTTGGAAGATTGCAAAGTTTAACTAGTTCATGTTTTATTTAGTACTTATGGTCCTAACAGCAGGCTGTCTTAGGCCTCATTTTCACTTAATGCAGAAAAACAACATTCCTTATTCATGGACTGTCTGATCAAAGGTTTACATTTAGCACAACACACTAAAAAAAATGAATGTTTTGAGTAGATTCCTTACAGCTGAGTAAGAAAGTGAGCCCAGCTCATTGAAAATTTATTAGTTCAGGTCATACTGGTTTTGCAATTTGTGCACAAACTTGTCTTGCCAAATTTGAAGCATTCAAAATCAAAAAGAATAAAGGAATGTTATGATATGGATACATAATGGCATAAACACAGGCATAACAATGAAGGAATAGAAAAAAAACTTGTGGTTAGGCTTTTTTTCTGGAGTGGCTTACGTTTGCATTTATTTACATTATTTGCATGCTGATTAAAAGCACTTTGGGCAGAAAGGATCCAGGCATTCACATAATTGCCTTCCTGCTGATGGATCTCTGGGCCCAGCAGTCACAAGACTGAGCAGAGAGAGGCAAATGCCAATTACTTTGCCTTGGGTATTTTGGGCAGATTCTCACTCTCAGACAAGCCTGCACGTCCCATCAGTCACCACCTGGCAAGGCACACAACTGAACTTCTGCTTTAACCACTGGGGTAGATTAAAGCCAAGTCAATCACATTCAATTTCTAGGATGGTTTAAATACCTGGTACACCTCATACAGCCACTGACAAAACAAATAAATAGTCTGTGCAGTAAAAAAAAAAAAAAAAAAAAAAATTACCTCTTAAATTCTAATTCCCTTGAATTTGATGTGATGGTCTAATTGATCTCTGATACCCTCACAGGAGTTTGGCAATCAAGATGCCTCAGCTCCCAGCAGTACTCATGGTGGAGAGAAGGCAGAACACAGTTGAAGTGTTTCACAGCTAGCCACGAAAAAAAATTCTGGTTCAACTTTTATTCACTTTTCTGTGCTGAAACTAATAAGCAGATGCAGATTTACCTAGTCAAAGACACAGGCAAAGAGGTTATTTTAAGGGCCTGTGAACTGACAATGCTTCTGGACTAGAATTAAGGTCATGCAGCTCAAGACAAGCACCATCCTGGTTTACACTGTTCTGGTGCCAGGTTTGTTTTACTTGAAATACAAGTTTGTTATGCTTGACAAACTGAGTGTGACCAGAAACACTTTGTCTTAATTCCCCTGCTGCAGAGGAGACGGGCACAAAAGTGCCCAATCAGGTACTGAATGAGTTCAGTTTGCTTAATTTCTTGTTTCTGTTAAATATCTACCTGCCTACAAGGAAAGGAAAATGGCAACATTTGTAAAGTTTCAGGCTCACACATGAAAGACAGGGAGAAAAATAAAGAAATGCTGGCAACTAGTTACATTTTAGATTTCAGTGAGAAAAAGCAGTTAGTGTCTCCATTTTAGAATGTTTCCAACTTTCTGCTTATTAAAAAAGTATCTCTCCTAACAGCCTGCTACTCCCTTACCCAAAACAAACATTTTCTTAGATATAAGTCTAAAAATTTACTTAGAGTTATAAATTTTGACCAGAGGTTCTTTACTCTGGGAATTTCTCTTCTTTAATCATTGTGAAAGAGATCCTAGCAGAGCTTAAATTAACTTTTTTTCCCAGCATTTTTTAAGAGAGAAATCTGAGGGAGAAACAATTTGGATATAAATTATCATTTGTTCTTGGAGCTGGCATTACAGGCCTTCCAAAATATTTGTCTGCAGATCTCCAACAGCAGGACCTGGAGCAAACTGTCCTGGTTTTTAGTCAAAAGAATGGATCCCTCTATCCAGATCCATTTAGACCTCTAAGCACTTTGCACATGCATTGACTTTGTCAGACTTTTCAGGGGTTTTGACTGAGATTCCCTTTTTCCCATGTTCAGTGTATGTCACAGTACCAATTCTGTTAGTTCAGAAAGTCCATTTCACTCTGGCACATTGCAAACCCCCCCTTTCTTTCACTTTGTCCAAAAAAACTAAGTAACACAACAAAAATCCTAGGACCAACAGAGCTGGGTTTTTTCCCCTCTATGAAAGAGATGAGTTGTTAAAAACTCCTATAAGGTCTTATTAAGGAGAAAAAGAGGATTTCTGAACAACAATGTATTGCATACCTGATTTTTGAAATAACATTTAGCTACACCAGTTCCCTCCAAATCAGCATTTCCTCTGGACAAGACAATTTCTTCTCAGGCTTCGGTCTTTGACTTGTGTTAATCACAAACCTCTCAAGTGTTGCTTTGCCCCATAATATGCCACACATTTTATTGGATATGTACTTTCTCTAGCTGCGTGACCCCCCAAGTTGTGCTCCCTCGGGTATTTTCTCTAGTTGTGAATCAAGTTTTTTAGATTTGCTTCTCCTTCCTGTGTTTTGTTATTCCGCTGATTTCACATGCTAACTGAAAACAGAATTAACTTTCTGGTTTGCTTTCTCAGTGAGGCAAATTGAATTTGTTACCTTCACCACAAATTAATACAATACAGCTTGGAAAAATATATTTTATATATACTTGGAAAACTTATAACACACTTCATGCCACTAGTTGGTATATGAATAATTCAGATTCAATTACTCAGTGACAGAGTCACTATACAAACTTCAAGAAAATTAATTGTTTATTTCTTAGTGTGAAGGAAGATAGTCCTCCATATTCAGCATCTGAAATTGTGTAGTGAGTAGATATAGGAACAGAAGGACAAAAACAATGTTGTTTTCTTTCACAGTTTTGTGTTCCTGGCATTACAGCTAGGCTAAGTTTAAGCTGTAGATGAACTGATGATTTTACCTGCAGAGTAGCAATTTGATTTGACCCTCATCCACAGAAAAGGCAGTTCTTAAAAGATGAGGCTTTTTCCAAAATAATTGTGACAAAGCAAACAAATCAACCATCAATTTCATAAATGAACATTTCTTTGGCAAGAGGGCTGTCTGCCAACTTTTGGGAAAACCTGGAGACCGCAGCAGGGCAGGATACCTCAAGCAGATATTACTTTCATTAAAACTGATGGAAAGAAACTGCAAAAAACAACAGCAAAACAACAAATAAAACAGTTTGAATCTTAGCACCTACACCTCAGTCTTTGCCAAGGAAGGAAGGAAAGTTGGTGGCTGCCCTTCGAGGGGGAAAATAAATTGATACAGAAGGTACTGGAAAATGGTCAGTCAGTTTGAAGCAGAGTTGCTAAATCCATTAAATACTTAAAGAATGGACAAAAAATCTCATGTTTTCATATTAAATTTTATTTTCACTTGGCTAGTGAAAACATGCAAGCTTAAAAATTTAAACATTTTAAAAATACTAAGGAGATGATAAAAAAGGTCAGAGCGTCTTTGGAGTCCACAAAAGTAACTTGGGTTATTGTCTAATTTAATTTTTAAGAGAGAGATAAGACTTAGCACAGGTATAGGAGAAAGATAAAAGAGTGATAAGTGCACTCATGCTATCAAACTGCAGAAATTATCATTATTTGTTACCACACAATGCTGAGTATTTAGGTAAACAAACTCTCATTTACCCCAAGGCAGTCATTCATCCATTTGGAAAGGCTTGCATTTCAATTTGGGGCTTTTATTTCTTTTTTTAACCAAACACACATATATAGCCTCTACATAAACCAATAAAGGCTTGAGGTTCCCTTGCTACGGGGAAAGCTCTTTCTAACCCAACAACAGAATAATTTTAACTAGGCACTTGAAATTAATAATGGGACATAAAAGAGTGATGACACGTACATGGAAAAACAAAACAAACGAAACAAACCACAAAAATACCCAAACACAGCCCTATTTTTGCCCCTCTCAGCAGAAAAAATTCCTGCATGCTTGGACAGAAGTCCCTGTTGGTTCTTCTGATACAGTTTGCCAAGGGAAATGCACAGACATTAGCCCTGATAATTAAATGCCACAAGACAACACTTAGACATAGACTTGGCTTTAAATTACAGATGATAATTTAGCATATTTTACTTTTCCAGTGTATAGTTCTTCAGTGAAAACTGAATAGTCATGTATTAGGAAATTTCATTTCACATTTAAATTCAGTTATTTCAGAACTTTATTAACTTTGAGACTAAAGCAAAAGCTTTGAATCAAATGTTCAGTAATAAGAAAAAGCATTTGTTAAATAGTTAAAACTCTATTAAAATAAAAGGAACAACTTCACTTTTAGAAAAGAAAAATATCACAGAAGTAATATAAGTGATAGTAAGACTATCCTAAAGTATGTACTAAAATAATTCAAATTATAGTCAATTTTTATAGCTAAAAGTACACTGCCATGGGTTGCATGGAACCATATGGGTTTTTGCTTTTAACATTCTGTTAGTGAATTGCTCCCAAATATCCTGAAAACAACAGTTCTAAGAGAACAGGGTTTATTGTGAAACAGTGATTGATTCTATAAGCTGCAGAAAGAAATACAAAAAATCTTGAATAATTTTTTTTAAAAAACTGAGAAGTAAGACATGGCAACAAAACCAATTGTCAATAAAAGCATTGCTTGTGCCATGACCAAGATTAGTCAGAATTAGTCAGACTTTGCCTTCTAAGAGGTCATTTTGGTAGTGGTGATAAATTAAACTAAAATGTGACGCATGCAAAGAAGAATTAAATGAGCTGGATTACCTGCAAATTGGAATACATCTTATTTGTTATTTCCTCGCATGCAAAAGCAAAGATAACATTTTAAAAAGCATGGACAACATTACAATTTATTACTGCAGCACAGCCACGACCTGCTGTACGAAGCAATTACACAGCTGCAGAAAAACCTTTCTTAATTATCCTTCTTACTTTAGGTTCCTTCCCAAATCCACTGCTCAGCCTTGGCTGCACCAATCAAAGTTAGCATTAATTGTTCCACCGCTGAACAGGACAGAAGGAAAAGTCACTGGTGAATCTCTTGTTATTGAATGCGGCAGCAAGGAGCTGTACAGTGGATGGAGAAGGCAACATGATACCTCTACCAAAGGCTGCTGGAGGTGGCAAGGAGCAGTTAATAGTTTCTCATTTAGGGTTTAGAGTATTAATTATCTTATTCCGAAACACACATGAGAGGAATGGACAAAAATTAACAGAACTGCCTGCTGTGGCATGATAGGACCAATGGAATCAATGAAACAAAGACCTGAAGAACCAGAAATTATTTCCTCTTCTTATTTACAGTGCACTGGTTATAAAATTATGTTGGTGCTGACCACCAAGGGCTAGAGAGAAGCCATCATCCAAACAGGACACAAATCACAAAATCATACAATGGTTTGGGCTGGAAGATCAAGATCATCTACCTCCAAACTCCACTGTCATGAGCAGGGACACCTTCCACTAGCCCAGGCTGCTCAGAGCCCTGTCCAAGCTGGTCTGAACAACTTCAGGGATGGTGGACCCACAACTTCTCTGGACTACCTATTCCAGTGCCTCACCACCCTCACAGCAAAAAATTTATATAAACCCCACCCTCTTTAAGTTTGAAAACCTTACCTTTTGTTTTATAACTGCCCACCCTCATAAAAAAAATACAACAACCCTGTAAAGCGAATGAAGCACAAAATGCTGGACTTGCCTTGGTTCTCCACCAACCTGAATCCTGTTGCATTTCATTATTTCAAGCCTAGGAGTATTTAAGATGTTCTGTTCTGCTGTTTGCTCACCCCTGGGAGCAGCCACCTCTGGCACAGCACAGCTCTCTCCTCCAGAGGGAACCAGGACAGACAGAGGGACAGGCCTGGTGCCCCTTGGTCCAGCAGCATCCAGGAGGTAGCAAACACAGTCTAGAGACTAAACAAGGATATTTCCAATCCTTCCTGCATAAACCATAGCCTGAGCAGCCTATGGATAACAGGGCTATCAATAAGTTATCCATGTGGGTAACGCAGATTGCTTTTCAAATGTAGCCATCATTTTTTGACAGTATCTTAATTGTAATTTTGAAATACCACTTGACCTCCAAGTTCTTGACTACTCTGTAATAAAATTCCACACGAGGTGCTATCAACATTCAAATATCCCACTCATTTAAATAAGGTCCTGTTATAACACAGTGAACACAACACACATTACATAATTTCATAAAATTTGTTGTAGATATTGAAAACTGACTACAATTTTGAGAAAGCGATTTGTGCAGGAGCTTCATCCTCTAAGCAATATTCTTAGCTGAGATAACATAGTCCCTTTCAAACAATGTGTGGTAAATTGTTGATTATAGTCAATTAAAGGATACAATATGAAGTGGTTTTATGCTACACAGTTCTTGCAACCGTAGGAAATTACTAACAAATGCTATCAAACAGCAAAACCTATGAAAACTTGTTAAAAGCAACAACACACCTTGCACACAATGGATAAGTCAGAAATTCCCTAAATCCAAAACCATTCCAGCACCTGTGTGCCCACAATACAATTCTTCACATTACAGAAATTATCAAAGCAGTGCTCTATTGCCCATTTCAGCCAAAGCAATTGTCAATTTTTTTCTTTTCCCTTTTTGAGGCTTGATGCTACCTCATGTTAAAAAAAAATAAAAGGGGGGACAAAACGCATTTCACATACATAAAACTATAAATATCCAACCCACAAATACAATGTTCCTACCTCTTTGCAGGGAAAAGAGAAAACAGATGGTGTCTTTTCTATTGATAAACTAAGTCATCTGTATTCCCTTCTAGAGAGGCCAGTCTTGGTCTTCCTATGTTTTATTTTATCTGGCACATCAGTTGCAATATCATCCAGTTTTCATCGCCAGTTCTCCAGACAACCACCAATGTCTGGCACACTCCTTTGTGAATTAAATGCAAAGTCAGATGGTTGAACCTGCCTCCTTCAACTCTGTAGTACAAAAGAGAGTTTTCTGAAGAGATCTTGCACAGTGCATCATCTTATCTTTATTAGCTTTATGTGTCAAAGTGAAAGGTTTAAACAAACTATTCAGAAGATTTTACTACTGTAAATGGAAACAAAGGAGAACAAGATAATCAACCACGTTCAGCAAAGCACTTATGGAGCAACAAATACAAAATCAAACAAATATCTGTGTTAATTGATTCTGCCAAGTGCCTTTTCATTAATACCAGGTCATACTTGTAGAGTGTGTCAATAAGTATAAGCAATACACAGTCTTCAAGAAAGAGCAATCACTGCTGTTAGCAAGCAGAACGATCCAATGATTGCTTCCTTGCTTAAACACTTGGATAAAAACTCCCCTCCACTGGAACAGGAATAATGACACTACATTTCACTGGCTGCCTCTGACCTGCCCTGGGTAACTTTAGGCCAGGATGAGGCTGCAGGGCAGGAAGAGCTCGCGTTGCTCTCTGGAGGATGCTCCATCATCTTTGCCATCTGTGATGAGCGCCAATTCTCCTCAAAACCAAAGGGGGCCTAGACCAACTCTGAATCAGGGCACAGGCTTGAATCCAGAGTCAGGCAAACTCCAAAACCAGGCAATCTTAAAATCACACCATGCCAAAATAAGCCTAGAGCAACTCAGGGCTTAAATCCAGAGTTAGACAAGTTCCTGGGTGCTGTGGTGAAACCTCACTCTGTCTTGGAGCTCAACGGTGTAACTGTACTCACTGCTTTCCTCACTGAGCTTTTGAAAGGATTATATGGCTAATATTTTAAAACCTTTAAAAGATTAAAAACTTCTAAAAGACTTACAAAGTGACCTTGCAAGTTTGGGTTGTTTACAAACTTGACTTCACAAACTCAATTTGTTTATGTTTACAGGTGTGACAAAGATATACTTCAGTCTTCGGAAATTAGCATGCATATTATATTTGTCCCTTCAAATATTGTAAATCTATAATACTACTGCACACACAAAAAATACATAACCAGAACTCCATTTTCTGATCAAAATCTAATTTCATGCCCAGATTTTTATTTGCTTTTGCCGGTACTACAGTGGAATAAATATGCTCATAGACCAAGTAGCCTCACAGTTTGAAGTTAAAAAAATATGGTGAAAAAATATATATGCAGATTTGCATCTATTTAATCACAAATAAAACCCATTGCATTTTCTTGCAGTCTGGAACTGTACCATGTTACCTTAATCATCAACAGAAGGCAAAAATCTATTTCACAAATGTTTCAAAAAAGCACTCAAAATGTAGATTTCAATGTGCTGACTAAAGCTGGCGCAAACTGCTAAGCAAATAAAACAACTGAGCCTTTGTTATTGATAGAGGGCACTCAGACAGCCCCAGGGTTCAGCAAAATACTAAACAGATTACTGGAACCACGACCAACACCATCCCGAGCAGGGCCGACTTAGTTCTCAGGGTTTTATGCAAGATGGAAACTTCTGCTATTTTACAAAGAGCTGATAAATGAGTTAGGACTATTGGTTTTTTTTCCATAGCATTTTCTTCTCTAGGTTCTGTTTGCAACTTCAACAGTAATGCACATGTTAAAAATCCTTAGAATTGCCTGCCTGTACCCCAAAAAGCCTCAATGGAGCCTAGATATCCCATCAGAGGTGACAGAGACACTTCCAGCTTCTCCTCCATTAATTAACAGAGCTACAGGAGACAATCTCACTCTCAGGCCATATCTCATGTACAACCATGCTACTAAACTGCTTTAAAATAAAAAAAAAAAAAAAATGGTTACTGTTCAGACAGATCAATTTTCCAATGTATTTCACCTTTAGTTCCACTAACAATTAAGGCAGTAAAGGTTTCTCAGCCTATCACTGCTGCTTCAAACATTCTTCCTGAATGAACAGCTTCAAAATCGATGCAAATGCCTTTCCAACAATGTGGGCTGTTTGGCCATGTCCAGAACAAGAAGTGTGGGCCAACTGGAAGCAAATATGTAAGAAGAAACAGCTGGCAACGAAGATCTGCTATCTGTGTCTCACACATTTCCACAACAAATCTTGCCTCCCCATCAGCTGTTGGAAGCTGGAAAACCACACTGAACTCTGCTAGAGAATTATACAGATTCTTGGTACTGCAACTCAGCAACTTAGAAAGATACTTTCAAATAGAAATAAGAACATAAATATTAAAAGCATTTACGTGATTGATTCCTAATATAGATGTGTTGATTTTCTGGTTAAAAAAGGTTCCAAATAAGGAGAATCCAGAACGCTGAAACTTTTTTTGGAATTCTGTGAGAGAAAAGAACCAGTCTGGAAAACATTCCTTAAACATTACTAAGAAAACAACCAGCAAGAAGCACCTGCTCCCATCAAGCAAAGCACATTGTCAGTGTGTAAGCAAGATATTCCAGCTGGAAACAAAGTAGAATTGCATTTCAATTTTTTAAAAAAAAGGTCCCAAATGAAGACATTATTAGTTAAATTATCAATGCAGATATAATAATTTATATGGTTCTATATGATAATTGAGCCTCCAATACACTAAGTTATTTTTCCCAACTCTAAATACCAATCCTAGAAATATGTAGTAAAATAGAACAAAAGCTGCCTGTCCACACCAACACAGTCGAAGTAGGGGGAGATATTTTCACAGTACAATTTTAAAGACTTGTAAATTGGTAAACTGCAAGTGAAGATTTCCAAAAGCAGTTCATCAGTTGTTGAGGTGATCTGAATAACATATATAGAAAATAAATATATTTCTTCAAGAATTAAGTATGTCATGTAACCATATCATCATTTATTCTGATATAAGAAGTGTTTATATTTCATTTAGAGAAATATCAAATTCTTGAGATCTCAAGATTGTTTAGTTGCTGCTCTGTGCGCACAAAATTGCTTGCACTCCCAGGGGTATCCAATACTTTTGTATTTTCCATTATTTATTTGTGATTTGATTTATTACTTGAAGATGCTGCAAATACTTACCCATGGGTACTTGAGGAGTAATAATTTCATTCCATCACTATTCAATATTAGCTCAAATGCTCACATTTCACAGCTGCAATATTTAAGCAATGTGCACTTTAGAGCATCATAGCAGATCCAAAGAAAGTAGGAAGAAAACACACAAACAACTCATCTGTCATTTTATGGCTATTCCCCTCTGCAGCATTTACCAGTTGCCTGCTCTAACAAACTTAAAAATTCTGAAGTAGCTGTAGCTGAGAGCCCAACCCACAGCCCCAGGGTCTCCTGTGCTGCTCCAGCTGCCATCACCCTCCTTTGCCACCCTCTTACATGGTTCATGCACATTTGGTTTGCTGTTGATTATCTCTCTTCCTTTCAACCTTTTGTTTTTTCCCCTACCTAACTGCTTCCAAGTTTCTTTAAGTATCTCATCCATCTTCCAAATTCTCCTCCTGAGATCTAATTGGACTGCATTTCCTTGAAGCTGAAGCTCACTGTGGCACTTGTGCAGTGTTCCTAATCTCTCTGTGGACCTGGCATATTTTTTTCTTTTTTCTAAACTTTCAAATATTTCCATCTCCTTGTAGTTTAGCATTACACATTAATTCTATTAGCATGTTGTTAAACACTCTCCCTGATCATTAATAAAGACATTAAAAATGACTGGTTCTAGCAGTGATCCCTGTGGTACCCTCAAGACACCCTTTGTTTGTAGAGTTTCAGCCAGCTTTTAATCCACATGACAGTGCTCTTATCCAAGCCAATTTGAATTAATTTTCCAAGTCAGGCTTAGCAAAGCAACAGCCAAGCTTTTGTAAAAATCCAAAATTACTACACTGATTTCTTCTGCATTCGCCTCCCCCAAGTATTTTGTAGGTTTTTGAATCAACTAAAAGAGTAAGCTTTATTCACCAACTTAATTGACAGCTGCATGGTATGTATTTGTTCTATCATATCCTTTGGAATTTGTACACAATTTTTAGTACTACATCTGCTTTTTTGTCCTGGTGTTCTAAATTTCCTTCATAGCTTCTCATATTTTAGAAGTGATAGGCAGTGCTGTAGTAGACACTGCCTTGCCAAGTACTGATGTGATGACTAAAAAGTGGTAAGGACTATAGCCCCAGGCTCTACAGAGAAAGCAAAAGTAGGTTTGCCAAGGAAATTAATCTGTATGACCATTGGCAGGATTTCAGAATAAGCTGTAGGATACTTTAGCTCTATAGAAATGGAGTTAAGACCCAACTAATCCATTTTCAACATAAACAAGATCC
>JAHXMQ010012338.1:1332975-1363550 GCA_020466415.1 Ammodramus savannarum pratensis | reverse complement strand
CTAATGTATTTTTATATTAATCAGGATCCCACTATAGAGATGCTCATTGCAGTAGCAGTATTAGTTACACAGAAGAATTATCTTTCCAATCTGAATTAATTTGCCAGAATAAGTATATGGAATGTAGACAAATTGTCTCTTGAAAAGAGAAATAAATGAATTGGATCACCTCTCCTCTGGTTTCCTGTGACACATGCTTTTGCACACCAAGTTTGTCCTGGTTATAACATTTTCTTTATATCAGTACATTGTAATGACATAACTAAAATCAATCATTGTTCTCTTTCTGTTGCCACAGACAGAGAGATGAATCTGCCACAGCTTGAATTGCTATTACAATGTACTCAGAGTAAATTATCTACTCAGGAATGACAGAAATCCTGCCAATTAAACAAAGTTATTCTGACCTCTTAAATGTCATTAGACTATTGTTAGAATCATTGGCACACTGGATTTAAATATTTGAGATTTAGAAAGCTTAAGCATGCATTCTGCCTCCGGAACACCTTTGTGTACAGCATAAGTTCCTCATAAATCCAAGTTGTTTCAAAAGGCAAAGATCAGACTACAAACTGCATGGACTTGCTGTAGGACACTTAACTTCTAGTCATTAGCATTTCCATCACCCATAGTGCCCCACTAAACCATTGCCACTGTCAGGATGGGTTTTGCTTCTGGGCAGCAATTCTCTAAAAACACAGCTTTTTAAATTCTGAACATCCTCTTTGTGCTACTATTAAACCACTTTGCAATAGCAATAATTCTGAACAAAGCACTCTTATCGTTGGGTAACCCACTTGCTGAAGGTTAGATGACCTTGGTGGTGCTGCAACATTTGTAATTCTCCAGCACAATCAATTATTTCATGATAATGTCTTTTGTCAGAGAATATTGTAAAGCAATGAGAACTGGATTATTTTTTTTTTCCCTGTGAAAGAAAAGATCTGCTTTGACTGGTATACAGAGATGCTCATACATGGGTCACTGACTGACAAGGGAATTGTAAACTACTTAGTAATAAAAAAAATAGCAGACACTTACATAGCATTGCACCTCACACACAATGACCTCCAGGCTCACTATAATAAGTATTATTTGTCAAAACTAAATTGCAGTGCCCATCATGTCTTTCAACAGTTTTTATTTTAAAATAAGCCATTAAGGAAATATTAGATTTCAAACAGTCTTAATCACTTAGCCTAGCATATTACAGCAGGTGTACAAACCACTCTGTAAATAAAATACAAGATACCAAGTTAAAAAAACATTTAAAACTGTAAGTGCCATAAATTAAAATATTGGGCAGGAAACTTTTCTTTCAAACTTCAAAAATTATTAGCAGGGAAGAAAAATGTTGCATGCTAAAAGGCATTACCTCATGTTTTTAAACTTTTCCTCAGAATTCCATACACAATTACAGCGATGAAATGACAATGAAACAGAAATCACAGTGGTGAAACAACAATCCCTCCAAAATTTGGATCATCCTCACAAATACATAGAAGAAGGAAAGAAAAAAATGGCTGAACTTATGTGTAAACATTTCCTGCATTAAACAACACTATTCCATAGTACTTGGAAAATATCTAGAACTGAGAGCACTTGAGCACTGACCTGGACTAGATGAATTCCTGTGCCAGCTTTTGCTCTTACTCTTACTGACAGGAGCGCCTACAATCTTAAATTCCCTAAGGATTTTGGCAATTCCCTGACCATGGAAAAAATGATAGACTGAACTGAAAGGGACATTCAGAAGTTACCTGGTGCAAAGTCACACACAGCAGGAGTGGCTGCAGTCATGTCAGGAAGTTAGAGGGCTGTGTCTTGAAATAAACCCAAGTGCAATGTCCTTTCCTGCAAACAGCTGCTTCAAGCCTTCAGAGCACCAAGCACTCACATTAAAAATAGAATTTAAAAGAAAAAATATTTCAATTGAAACTAATATTTTATAACATCCAATCTAAAAATCTTGAGTGCAATAAAATCTGTCATCTCACAACTAGGGCATGATAGCAATCAAAACTAGGACATCCCAGTAAACATGTCACAATAAACTGCAATGAAAGAAGATGATACATAAAAAGTGATGGATGACTGTAGTGGAGAAGCCACAATTTTTCAAATCATTGCTACAGTTAAAAGACAGTAACATCTGAGAATTTTAATGCTTAATTAGCAATATCTGCAGTATATTTCATGTTTAACTGGCACAGCTTGAGGAGAGTTAAGTCCTAAATCTTTAATATATCTTATATCATTGAAGATGATTGAGGGCCTTGCACATTAAATATTACAATCAAGAACATAAAGACAATAAATAAGGAATCACCTTTAGATGTTCTAAAGACATGTTTTACTTTAGGTCACCAAAAATACTTACATAGCTTTACAGCCATTTAGGCAGTAGGACACAATATGTATATTTACATATATATGTATATATTTGCACGTGTGCACTCGGATGCACAAACAGCACAAGGAGATGTTAAGTTTTCCTTCAAATACTGAATATAGAAAGCTAAAATCCCTGTAGCTTAGATTTATTTTCTTGCTGTAAATCATTTTGAAATTTTACACACAGCAATAAAAAAGATGAGGAACTGTCCTAAGTTTCTCACTTATTTGGATATTTCATCCAAAGTAAAAATCAAGCATATAGGTTAATAAAATTAAAAGGAAAACCTCAAACACAAAGTCAATGGATTTCACAAGTCTGGTCTTTCCTCTAAGGATGCTGCCTAACAGAGAAAAGGCATTATTGACTCTTCTCTCCAGCCCCATGCCACTTAGGCCCATGTACATAAAACCACTTGTGGAAAACAAACATAAGTATCAGTCAATTTCTAAAGAATAGCACAGGAAAAATATCCAGCTACTAAAACTCTAAATTGCTTCAAAAATCTACTGGACTGCTCTAGCCCCAGCTGAACAAGGGTTACCTCCCTCCAGAGACTAGAAAAGAAAGAATGGCTCATAAGAAAGGCTGGACTGCTTCAACTGAACCAAAATCTCTTAATCTACAGATATAACCCTGGAATGCTTAATTTCTAGGAGAGACCCATTTAAAAATATGTTTAAATTAAAAAGTTGCTCGTCTTAAATTCAGATTCCACTTTTTCCACAACAACAACAGGTTTCCATATGAACAGAAGGGGAAAAACAGCCTCCATAATAAAGTTTTCAATGTTACCAGGTCTGTCTCAACTGACACAAAGTCAGCTTTCCCTCATCATAAACTGAAAACCAAAAAGACTTCTTAATTTATTGATTGATTTTGTGGTACATTCAGAGAAGGTGGAACCCAGTCCACAAGGGAACAAAATTGACAGTGATCAAAGATTTCTCAGGTCATCTGTAAATGTTATAACAAAATGTAGTATCAAAATCAAGCAGAGAAAAACATACAAAACATACAAACAACAATTAACAACAGGAATCAAAATGCCTTTGCATGCAAGCAGTAAAATGAGTTTCACCTGGGTTTCCTCCAACCCAAGTGAAATATGCAGAAATACAAGTTATGTATCAAATCAGCTGGTCAGAAACCGAAAATAAACTGGCAAAGAAAAAAAATCCTGGCAAAGACTCAGAAGTGAGCTAACACAGAAACGTAGAAAACAAAATAAAGAAAACAGTTATTAGAGCAAAGAGGTTACTCAACATTAAAACATTTGTTGAACTTTCAAGATAAAAGCAAAGAAGGCAAAGATTAGGCAAAGAGATGCTCTCTTTTAACACTTACATGTGACGACAGCAAATATTTACAAATTATATTGTGTATTACTTTGTACTGATCCATGATAGGTTTATAATATGTCACTTCATAATCAGAACAGTTTGAAATTTCTGCAAACACAGTTCAGTCAGAAAAGGGCTGCAATAAGTTGGTGCTACCTTTATCTCACTTTTTATATCAGCAATATGCAGTTAAATGCATCTCACCACAAAGTCACTCATGCACCAGCCTTGCTCTGAACCTACATGAAAAACTATTCCTTTTTAATCCACACATGAATGAGAGCCTGCTTATTTAACTGCAGAAATCAAAGGATGATCATAGCACTTTCCTCTCCAATAGCCCCATAAAAGATTAGCATGCCTTAGCTTCTCTTGTTGGGTGAGCTATTCAGGCTTAGAACAGACTTCTGAATGCATCATTTTAAGTAAAACAATTCAACAAAATCTTACTTACTCCCTTCTCAAAATGTTTTTTTTTGAATGAACTGCCATTGAATGGAATTCTATTCCACCATCCAAAGCCTGCAGTCCATCCAAGCTTCCCAAACCTCCTCATGAGCTCTGAAATGGAGTTTCTTTATCACCTTGGTTCTGCACACAAACCAGAATGGACATGCATCCAAAGTAGTCTTCTTGCCATGATTTTGTTTAATGCACTTCCCAAATATTTCATTTTCCTTACTTATTCTCCCTTGAGAGCACTGCTTTATTATTCTAGAAATATCTCTGTTCTCATTCATCAAAACATTTCTCCTTTCCTACTTGTCTCCCAGGGTCAACCTTAAATATCTTAAAATAGATCTCTTACAGGTAGTAACACCAAAATACTTTTCCATGCACTTTGTTTTGTTTATAATAGGATAGAGCAAATTCTGAAAATATCTTTCAAAACCACAGCATTAATATACTTCTAGAAGGCACTTATTGGTTCTATGTAGATGCACAGTAACAAAAATAAGATGTTGTTTAGCACTGAAACACAAAGGGAGGGATAAAATTGATGTGAATCACTTGAATTAGATGCATCAATAGTTTAATAACATTGACAGCCTACAGCTATTTGTACTTCTCCAGTGGATTCTTTACCAGTGAGAAGTACCTGGATGCACTGTGTTTTCATCCTAATTTGCCTAAACTAACAAATAAAATCCATCTGGGAAGTCGAGTAACCATCCAGACTGTGCCAAAACTGCTTTATTGCTTCAACTGCAATCTAGCACAAATATCTGTTTCCTATGCCATGGGACTAGAAATTAATAAAATTCCTTCTAAGGAAACTATTTCATTACAAAAGCCCACCAATGTTTCTGTGTTCTAGTTAAAAAGTGCGAAGGGAAAAGAAGGAAGACAAAGACAGAAAAACCTGATCAAAAGGGAGAAGGAAGAGGAAGAAAATTGAAGTTACTGCTTCCAAATTAATACATAGCTACATTAATATGCAAGGCACCTGAAGGACTCAAACACCAAATTCTCTTCAGAGTTAAATCCTGGTCTCAGTAAAAGCTTAATCTTTTAGCATTATGTATAAATACTATTATTTATAAACACATAATTATATGCTAAATGTCAAAAATAAAATCTTCAACTTACGTGCTGAAAAAATGCACCACAGATCACTCATGACAGTAGAAAGACAGATGGATTTTATTCTTAAACATAAAAGGATTTTTAAAAAGCCCTGCCAATTTAGCAGTAACCTCTGGGATTCTAAAATTGTGGAGGAAAGTTAAGCCAAAAAAGATAATCATTGTGACAGATATAACTTCTATTTCCAATGGTGTTTTTTTTTTTCTTCTTTTCTGAAAGTATGTTTTGATTTCTAAGAGTTGGCACAAGTCTTGATTTAAAGAGTACTTACAGCTAGCTGATTAAATATTTGTGGTGCTCAGCAGTAAAAAGAAAAATATAAATGCATAATGAATGAATTAATATATCTGTTTTGCTGATTCTATTAAAATGTCACATGAATTTTATGAGGTAAAGTTCTTGGAGTAAGGAATGCACCCGTAACTCCAACCCAAGAAAATCCCCAAAATCACCTTATACCCACAAAATACACAGGCCCATGAGGGACTTTGGAAGTTTTCTTGATAGCTGAATCTTCAATAAATACAAAAGGAAACTGCTGAGCAATTATATAGAGCATAAGGTGCAATTAAGCATTTATTGGCATTTAATTGTTATTAATTGTGCCACTTTCTGTAGTAAATCACCAATTACACACAATATGCTGAGCTTAATTGCTGTGCATAAAACCCACGTGTGTTTGCACATATACAGACACATACATACACACATTTTCACAACACCAGCTATTATATCTCACGGTTCTTAATTAAATGGAAATCAAAACCATGATTAGAAGCCAATTTCTAATTTCATTTATTGGAAAGGGAAAGATAAACTTCCAATAGGGTATTTATAGAAAGGAATCAATACTTTCATAATGAGATTATTATTTTGCCCTCCTGCCTTGCACTGCTTGTTTTTTTAAAAGAAAATACAGTCCCCCTGAAGACTGTGGAACTGACATCCATCATTCCTGGACACCAAAACTCTCTTGATCCTCAGCAGAGGAAAACCAGAGAAATTCTCTCTGACAACAGCTCCAAACTGCCCCAGCAATGTCCTGGAATGCTGGATTGTCCTTGACCTCTCGCTGAAACTAATGCCAATTACTGTCAGTTCTGTTGGTTTACTCTGCACTGTGGGCACCTGTAGACTCTGCAATCAAACACAACTGCAATTGCTTTCACCAGGTCACCACACAGCCATCAGCTGTAACAATTGTCACTCATCACCCACTGAAAACCTGACCAGATTGACAGCACACATATGAAGGCCACTTTTCCCCCCTCCTCAAATTCAGTCTATCAGTTCCTCACAATGAATGCAGCCAGCCCCTTCCCTTCTTCACAAGTTTGTGTTGCTTCCCAAATTCCCTTAAAAACTGCCATCAAATACATGTCTGTACTATATTAAACAAGAAGAAACACAAAACAATTTGCCTGCAACAAAGAATATTCTCAAGCCACTTGTTCCTCAACAACACATGAAAAGAGTATTTACATGTGCTGGGCTGGAGCAAACTTGGAGGAGGAAAGAGAGAGAGTGAACTTGTATTCTCATAGATTAACAAATTCAGATGCTGTTGGAATTGAGACAGAAAAACCTCAAGTAAGGAGTCTCTCACAATCCCACATGGCTACCAGCATGTTCTCAGCTATTTAATGAGGGTCCTCAGTCACCTTTGCCAATATAAGGTCCAAAAATACAGAACAGCAACAGCAAGTTTTAGGTAAGCAGTCTTTATGTAAGCTAATAAAGGAACAGTTCAAGTCTTAGGAAGTATTCTGCTAGTTTAATTTCCAAATAACAATTAGGGGGAATATGCTGACATGTTCCTCCAACAAGCGAAGTTCAACTCACACCAGGGCTGGTGGCAAGGAGCATTTGTGACAACTCACAAGAAGCTCAGGACTTGACAATGTGCTCTGCTGAACCTCAGAGAGGTAATTTTCATTATTTGTTAGGAAATTACTGAACTCACACAAACAGCTTCCCTTTAATCTACTCCCCCAGGAGAGCCCAACACATCAGGACAGACACACATCTCTTCATCCTGCTAAAAATGTTCTTCCCCATGCCACCTCCCCACCCTCCTTTGCAAGAGTGAAACATTCAGGCTAAAAGTAATTTAATCTAATAAATATCATGGCAGGCTGGTAAAAGTCCAATGAAAGAAGATAGGGTAAATAGAAGATGAGAGTCCAGTGAAATAGAATCAGTAGTTTATAAAACCCATCAAAATAAGACAAACTGTCAAAAAGAAAAAAAACAAATTACATCTAAGTGGAGGTAAGCAAATGCATTTTTCACCCAATTTCTTAGAAATAGATAAAGTTCAGAGATCTCAGAGAACAAAATGATTGTCAGAGTGGCCTTCCCTCAAATCAAGGGGAGATGTTTAAGCAGTGAGAAACACTGTTAGTATTAAGTTGTTAAAACTATTACAGAATTTATTATTAACAACTCAGTACTCCCCTCCTCTGGGCAAAACTAAACAAAACAGAATTCAGTAAATCTGTTTTACTTTTCCCACGCTCCAAATACCTATATACTTTTCCTTGATACCTGTGTAAAGGATATTATTTTTCATTTACCTGTTCAGATTTAAGATTGTGACAGGTGTAATGGTCATTACAAGCAACAGACACGCTGTACTCAGACTATCATAACACATTATGCCTGCCAATAAAAGTCGTTAAACTGATGAAAAAGCTTATATTACCTCAAGAACAAAATTGTGTTACTTCTTTACCCCATGCCTCTTTTTCTGCTCCTGGCTGTTTATCTTACTGTTAGCAAGTGAATAAATTAACAAATGGCTATTAAAAATAACAAATTCTCCCAGCTGCACACTGAAAGTCCTCCCTTCTTGCACACTGAAAAAATTCCAGAAAGTTGATTTTTTCTATCTCAAGGACATCAAAATTAGGCCAAGTATCTCATAAAACATCATTTTTTCTAGTATACTTTACTCTTGAATATATGTTAGTACTCCAACAACACCACCTGCCATCACTGATGGAAACATTATGCAACATTCCAAGGAAGCTATTCAATGAAACAGCTGAAATATTAGGTATTATTCCTTAATATAACTGGCTTTTTTTAGTGGGAGATGAATACTTTTTTTCACAAATTAGGCTTATATAAACCTTATGAATCTCCTGCAGAGTAATCTTTAGTGTAGAAGGGACATGCTACTAAAGCAACAGGTGAACAAAACACAAGGCTGAAATGCATGAAGGTATTTAAGAAAAAATTATTTTATAAAACAAAAATAGTGGATATTCCTGGCTAATACACTGGATCCCATTACTATATTTCCACTTGTTTAGTATTTCTATCACTTCTTCAACAAATATTTTGTCCCATTGCCATGATCCATAATAATGCTTAAAAGGCTACTGAATCTCAGTGCTTATTTTCCACTTAAAATAATTTCTTCTCAAGAAGATTTTAGATACAGGAACTAATTAGATTTAGGCTACTAATTTCTTTCATTCCACGAACATACATACAGATACCCCAGCAAATGACAAAATACTAATTAATGGGAATACATACCAAGACAGTGAAAAGCATGCTAGAAAACAAGGTTTTTACCCTAATACAATTTCTGTTAAAATGAGAGATGTTAATAGAAAATTTCCTCCTTCTGATATTTGCTTTTACAAGCTATATTGTAAATACTGCTTGTTTGCAGTAGCCTGAATCTTATTAGAAACATTATATTTCTCAGTTAAAATTTAGGGAAGAAGCCCTAAGAGTTGAAACCTGAAAGCATGAAAACTGTTGCAAAGCTGAACAGCCAATATTGAAAAAAAATACAGAAAAAACCAGCATACTTGAAGAAAGGAATAAAAATAGCTGGTCCTAAAAAGAAGGAAATAGACATTTTAAATTGTACCTTTTAATGGGTAACAACCATTTGAAGTGTGCTGTCAAAATATGATTTACCCAAAGGATGTGTTGTCTCAATTAATGGCAGGCTAAAGAAGAGAAGACATTCATGAAACTCTTCTGACAATCCACCTCCCTTCCTTACTTACTCCAATGTCAGATTGAAATAAACAATATAAAAATAGATCCATTGGTGAACATAGTAACAAATTGGATTATGGTAAATCTTGCTTTCTCCTACAATTTTTAAAAAATCTTTTCATGTGTAAGAGGAGGACAATGACAGAAAAGGAAAAGAAAGAACACAAAAAACAGTTGAGCTGTTTCCACTAAAAAACCCAATAGTTTAGAAGAATTACAAAGCTTGAATAATTCAAGTTGTATTTCACCCTCACATTATTAACACTTGCTGATGAGAATTTCCTCTTTCTTACTTTTTTTTCTTAATAGTTTACAACTTTCTCCATTCAGAAACAGGTTTTGGTGAAAAACTCTTTTACTACTACCTGCAATTGCGTCTTGTAATCTTGCTTCAAGCCCCCCACCCTATGGTGGAAAAAGAACATATTTTTCATAATACTCAGGTAATTTTCTATTCTATTTACACACCAACTCACAGAGTTTTTTGGGTTTTTTTCTGTAGACGAATGCATCCCAAACTGATGAAATCTGCACTGTGTGACTCACAGAAATTCTAAGTTATTCTCAGCTACAGCAATCACCATTTCAATTGTAATGAACATTCCTGACCCCAGGCTAATGAAACCACTATCAATTAACAGCAACTTAATATTTTGCAAATAATCTAAGTGTGATGCAGGCACAGCAAATTCTTGAACATGTTACAGCAACAGATGTTCTGATTGCTTTTTTCTCTGTCATTTGCTTTCAGATGTTCTGGCTCCAAGTCCTTGTGCTCCCACGTTCTTGTACAAAGCCTGCAAAACCCAGTCTCCTGGACTACCCTAAACTACAAATAATGAATACCAAGGCATCATAAAAACTGAACATAAAATGCCCCAGCAGGTAACCATAATGACACTGCTTGAAGATTATAGTACACTAAAGCTTCAGAAGGTTGCATAATAAAATTGCTAAGTGATTAATTTAATATAGCAATCACTGCCACAGTGATTGCAGAGGCAAGGTAAGAGCAGCTGGAGAAAATGCAAATGTCTGGCTGGTACAGCCAGGTGTGAAGAACTGAAGTGAATCCTGACATCCCCAAATACAGAACAACTATGAACTACTACAGCTGAAGTGCAGGTTTATTTTGTGGCTTTCTCCCTTGTAATAAGGTCAAAGCAGAAATATGGAACCATATGTTTTGCACTAGACCATTTATTCCATAAATGTTTTACATTTTATCAGTGCTACTGCCTGCAGCTTATTCCTTTGTATTATCACCACTGTAGTCACCACCTGCATTAAAGTTCCACATTAAACATTTTCCTGATGTTTCCACACCAAAGGATCAGCTTCATCTAACTACATTTTCCAAACTAGATCTCCATATTTGTCCAACTTTCTCTTTATTATGTGCAAGTTCTGATCTAAGCCTAAAGCACAAAGACAATCAATGCTGAAGGATGATCAGAAATGGTTTCTTTATTCCACTCATCACTGAATAGAAAGTTTCCATTATCTCCCTCAACATCTTTACTCTATCAACTTGACAGGGGCACATGGTTCTACACTCCACTGCCCTCAGTCCAGAACTGTACACAGCTTTTCTATCTTTTTCTAATAAAAGCATGATAAATGATATTGTCTAGTGAAAACTACTTGTCTTCTCTCATAAGTGTCATCTTCCTTCTAATTGCTCTATACTTTATCAAAATGCATATTAGAGTAAACATCCAGTGCCAGTCAAAACTCAGATGCATGAAATACAAAAGCTTATTTGAACAAGCAGAAAATGGAAATCATTACAGCACAATAAATGCTAAACTAGTTAAGCCAGGATGTAAGACACCTGTGATAAAATTTACACTATGATATCCTAACGTTTTTTGACAGATCACTGTACCTGAAAAATATTTGTCTTACAGAAAAGCATTATTTAAGATGCACTGTGCAAGATAATTGGAACAAAATGGCAAATAGAAAAATGTTCACTCAAGGAAAGATTTTATCAAGCCTGGGACGACAAGACAACACACTGGTAACTGTGAAAGTAAAGCATAGCAAATGTCCAGGGAAGCCCTTGAAATTAAACTGTACATAAACTGGGATCTCCTGCTTTCATCCCTTTGATCTGGCAGAAGAGATTCACCTCTGCAGATTTGTTTGGTCCTTGCTAAAATGAGCTCTGATTTTCCTAAAGGGGTTCTGCTTCTGCAGGGACTCAAGATACCAATGATGGCCTTTGCTACTTTTTCTCTTTACTATCCCATTAAATTTCTGATTTTCAGGCTTTAATAAAGTTGTTTGTAGAGTACTGATGAATACTGTCTGGTGACATGTCCTGTGAACCCTTTTAAACCTATCATCTTTTACTTGTGTGCTTTTTATGAGATCCTTGATGACTTAAGTTTCCCAAATCAAAGTAGGTGCAAACTGAAAAATTATACTTCTTTACAATCTTTAATTCACTGTAGATCAAAAACTTGAATGGTAGACCTCAATATTAAGAAAAATTCTGAAGAATTTCAGGAGGAGCATGGTATGACTAATTTCACTGGGCAGCATAAAAAAGATGAAGGTGAGGTCTTGACCAAACATTGTACTGAAGAGTAAAACTGAAAATGTTTCATAGTGCTGACCTCTCCAACACCACATCCCCCATTCAGCACATCCCACCCTCCTCCCCTTTCTTCCTTCCAACATCAGGAGTTCAGTCCCAAACACACAACAGCTGTAGAGGGACACAGCTCTGAGGACAAACCAGTGATGCCAGAGCAGGGGATCTGTCTCCAGCCCCTCACTGCAAAGGAGAAGCTGCTGTAGAAATTACTCCAGGCTGGACCATAGGGGAAAAGAAAAGGAATCAGGCATAAAATGCCAGATATTGCCAGACAGGGGCAGTTTAAACCCAGGATTACCACTGCAGTTATCTCAAAACTGCAGTGACACTCAAAATTACTAATGACAACAAAGGACACTTTCAGAATTCTGATACTACAGATCTATTGCTGTGTTGCCCAGTGCTTTCTTATATGGACAATAAAACAGGCCTCTTCGTATTAAATTGTCCCCTTAAATGTGAACTAAATCTATATCAACTTCTGTTATCTCACCATAAAAGCTAAAAACAAAACCCAAAATGAAGCACGAGACTCTTCCTCTATGTTTTATCAAGCCATTCTACAAGTACTCTTTTTCAAACAGAAAACAGAGTTTAAAACTCAGTTTCCATAGCATTCTTCAGACATATTCTACTAAAATCCAACTGAGAGCTTGCCTGGCCATGCTGCAGAACTCACAGTCTGTGCTCTTAGTATCACAACTGCTCTTTTGTTCCATTGAGCAGATGATTTTGGCATTTTGGTCATATAAATTCAAGTATTTACCTACTAATGTTTTCTTCTTGAAATACTTATTCAGCCAACAGATTCTGCAAAGCAACCACGTCCATAGCTTCAGTTTGCTGCTTGGTTTACCTTTTAATACAGCCTCAGACAAGGAGAAGTAAAGGCAGTCATTAACAAGGTAACTTCAAAAAACACTCTCCTGTGGCCTTATTTATCTGCATACTCACTTGATCTGCTTGCCACTACTGCTCAATACTGAGTGCACAGCCCATATGGTTACTTAAAGCACTCCCACAATAAATGGATTGAAAAACTCAGAAGACAGGGGGAAACAAAAAACCCACATAGGAAAATAAGCCACGGAGTCCATGTTTGACTTATGGAACAAGGTATTCCTTATAATTTTATAACAAGAAGCAAATTAAATTCATTTTTGCTATTATAATTCTCAAAGTATTCAATAAATTCAATAAATCCAGGTGTGTCCTATATTTGTCACATCAAACAGAACTTAGATGGCAGAGTCCCTTCCTCAAAAACTAACAGGATTTAAATGGCTTTTAATTAAAAATTATAGCAACTGAGCTTGAAAATACAGTTTGGATGCAGACAACAAAAAATAAAATTGTTTGAAAAATAACAGAAAAAAGTTTCCCCATTAAACCCTTGCTCCATGGGAAATTATTTGTTTAACAGAGCAGGTGCTTAATCATTCTCTCCTGTTTTCACCCTTGGGGCTTTACTTCTGAAGCACCATAATCAAATACAAGGTTACAATGAAAAGCTGCTTCAGTGCCCCAGTGCACAGATCACATTCTCTTATTGAGCTCCCTGCCCTTTCCTACCTGTCCTTCCTCCCTCCCATCTTCAAACAAGAAGTACAGCTTGATCTTTTCCTTGATCTTTCTGTAAAAAGCAATCTATAATATTGACCTCTAAGAAGCTGCTAGCAATTAGATTTCCCAAGGGATTACCAGAGTGAGGCCAGTGTTGGATGACTCAGGAATTGCAAAGTATTCCAGGGACTTTTCTGAACACAACTCCTGCACCTGGAATGGCTGCAGAAATACCTTAGCTGAGCAAGAGTCCTCAATCTACCTCCCCCTACAACTCCAGTTATTTCTCCCTGTCAATCCTCTCTGGAACAGCCCTTAAATTCCACAAATACCCCTCAGCCACATTTTTTATTCCTTATAAAAGCATCCTCAAGTATGGGCACAGGGAGATGGGAAATTTTCCTTTTCTTTCCTTAATGGAAATGAGAACTGCAAACAAAATGACCACTCAGAAGAGCTGGGTCTCCAAGAAGCATAAAAAAAGAGCTGATAAAGCCCTGCCTACTCTCTGCATACAGAAATAATTTTAATTGCTCAATAAAAAACATTATTATTCTTTGAGAAGAGAGTGCTCAGCCACTTGAGTACTGAAAAAGTCATACTCTTATACTGCCTTCCTTATGAACAATTATTTATAATATAGCACAGCATAGGAGCTTAAATAACATTCAGTAGCCATCAGAGGTAAATATTTCTTGAGAAATTTCCCAGTCGAAAATTCTTTCCCCCACATACCCAAGCTCTGCTGTTTTTACTAAGTTACTTTGCAAGAACAATATAATCTGGCTTTTTTCCCCACCTTGGGAGGACAAGCAGCTCTTGGGGCCAGATCAATTTTTGGATGAATCCTTTCTGAGGCATTTTTTGAGGGATTTTGCCAAATACTATAACAAAACCTATTCAGGAGACACAGTCAGCAGACCTCAGGCTGTCCTAACACGCCCTTTATTTTCACAAACTGAACCATAGGCCACTGAGGTGTGTAGTGACCATGATATTTACAATCTATAGATCACCTGCCTTTGAAGCAAGTTTCTCTCAGATGATTAATGAAAAACTGGTTCAGTGTGTAGCCACCAACACACAAGTCCTCTCACAGGTACAACAAATAATGCAACTTTTAGACCGTAACAGCACCAACTCATCCAAAACTGAACGTATCCTGAAGTCACTAAGAGGTCTCAGACATATATTTGTATTTAAAAAGTTTGATTCTGGATGGAAGTGCCAAGCTGCTTGATGCTTTTTTTCGTTTGGGATTTTTTTGTTTGTTTGGGTTTTTTTGGGGGGTTGTTTTGTTTATTTGTTTTTTTTATTATTATTTTTTTTTTTTTATTTGTTTTTTGCGCTGGATGTTAAATGAAGACACCTGCAAGGAACTGCAGTGCTCACTGTGTGCTGAACAATCTCCCTGGGTGTAGTGCATGGAAGTGCTTAAAGGAGGAAACCACTTGGTAATTGTTTTCCAAGCTTTTTAAGTAACTGAGAAGTCCATCCATGCAGTGGACAGCAATACCTTCATGTAATGGAGTGCAAGTACAACTGTGATTTTTTTTTTTTATTTTTTTTGCAACATTGCAGCGACAAAAAAAGATTACCTTTTTTTAAAATCTTTTCAACACAGCATTGGCAAAATCATCCCATTTCCTTCTCTTTCATTCCCTAAAAACCAAACCAACTTCAATCAACCTAAGTGGTGTTTTAGTTTAAGTTTAGTACACCAAATTAGGAGAGAAAAAGAAGGGACTTAAGAGCCCCCTTTAATAAAAACAAACATTGTATTATTCATTATACATACATATGCACCACAGACATGGGTTCATAAGTAAAAAACAAAAGCAAAAAAAACACTCCTCAACATTTTTCTGTCAGTGAAAGGCGAAATTTGGTAATTGCCTGTTTTAAGAATATTAGTTTCCCTCACATCTCCAAGTCTAGTGGAATTCCTAAGTAAGGCTGTCCCAGAAAACTGAGATTTTTCCAGTGAGAGAAGACAGTGCAATCAAAACGGAATACAGGAGCATAAGAACGTGCAAATTTATAGTTGGCATTCATACAAAATTTAAGATTGAGTCAGGCCTTGATTATATAAAGCATGTTCATGGTATTTCCAACAGTGAATTACTATTAGAAAAACACCCCAATTAGAAAAAAACTCAAAAAAAACAACAAAAAAAACCACCAAAAAAAACCAAAACAAAAACCAAAAACACCCCACCCAAACTAACAGGGACTTAAAACCCAAACTACTGGAAAGCCATTTGACATGACCAACTGTATGATGCATTAGAGACTATTTATTGAAAATCTAATCCAAAACAGATTCTCAGAGCATAAGAGAATAATCTGCTTAAAGAGTTCACCATAGCATGGAAAGCATCATCCTTCTTTGACTTTATTTGTGGAGTAAATCTTCATTTATAAGAAAAGGAAGGCACGAGAAAGGTATCATTTATCTCTGGGAATGCCATGTGAGGTGAATGCATGATCATGTCAAACCTGGTAGACAAATTCACTTTAAAGGGAACTAGCATGGCTAGTCCCTGTACATTTCCACTTGTAGTATTCACTTTTGCACTTCTCAAAATTCTCTATTAGCAGTCAGAATTAAATAATGATAGATTGAATTTTTCCTATTGAAAAACCATTGAGTTTGAGTTAACAGAAAAGTGGTTGCAACAAAAACCAGCATACTAGCAAAAATAGTAGCAAAAATCCATCATCCAAGTGTGCAGAAAATGTGACTTAAGTAGGGGGTGAAGGGAGGAAAGAGTAGGATGGGTCTTGCATACTCTGAATCTGGCATTTTGTCCCAGATGTAAACAGAAAAAAAATTACTCCAGGCTGGCACTGATGAAAACATATCTAAAATGAGGAAGCCCCTCAGAAATCTTTCAGGATTTGAGGAAGAGCTGTTCTTTCTTTGGCATTTTTGTGCTAGTCCGGATCAAACAAACCAGAGAGGGATGCAGAGGTTTTCAAAGTGCTTGAAGCTCCTATTGATTTCTGCTCCTTTCTGAAACTGATCCAGAGTTTAACACCAGCATTTCTGCCCTCTTTCAGATTCCCCTTCATTTATCTCTTCTTTTTTTTTTTTCTTTTCTTCATCTTTTCATTCCATGACTACCTTTGTGAAAAGGGTTTTGATTTAGCCAGTCAGGACTTTCTATTGCAACACTGCCATGAGTCAATGAGCAAAAAGCCCAGCGAAATCGATGACTAAGGGCATAGAAAGATGAATTTTGGCACAGTGAGCTGGGATGATTGAAAACTTACTGCACCAGGTGCTCATTACACAGTCAGGCCACTTCAGCACAAAGTTATTTGGACTTTGCTAGGAGCTGTACTCTGATGTGAGGAACAAAAATTCAGACAGCCTGTTAATTCAGCTGCAAAGGTGCTAATCACCAGCAAGGTAGCAGACATTTTAATCAAAAACATTTAACTTCTAGAGAAATAATCAGTCTGCACCCTAAAATTGGTTGAGCTTGGCAGCTGTGTGCCTTGGCTTGTACTGAGTAGTAGAAACCATAGGTTAAGCTGTGGCTACTTAAGCAAATCTGCCAATAGATGACTGCATGAATAAAAACATCATCTTATTGTAATTTTTACCTATTTGCCTCATTCTACTTTCAAGGAAACAATCATTGATGAGAAAAAAAGTTTTAAGCTCATGGTGACTAACTTTTTCCACCCAGAAAACCTTCAAAAGCAAGGCTCGTCTTACATTACAGAACAATCAAACCCAGAAAATTATCACTTCTGCCTCAAAATGTGATGAAAAACATTTCAAGATAGATTTCACTTGCCAATTGTCCCAATGTTATTGTTACAGCTGAAATAATTTTTAAAAATAGAGGTGTGATAGCAGTTGACATTGGACTAAGAAAGTTAATAATTAAGAATTTAAAAGTGATCTTTAGTGTTAACACAGTTAAGATTTCAGCACTGGTTAATCCATGAAATAAATGTAATATTATGCAGCTTTTTTCTATACTGAGTCACTTTTCTCCTCAAATAATGAGAGAGAATTGCTTAATACAGGATCAAAGTCTCAATTACTTTTTCTCACTGTCTGCTCAAACTACAAAGCAGCCTAGAAAAATAAAGCCACCATGTATAGAAGAGGAGAAAGGAAAATGAACACTTGCTAGGGAGCAATAATGAATAAACAGCAGAAAGAGCATTGTTATAAAGCATAAAAGAAGTAACTCCAAAAGCCAGGGAAGTATGTTTCAGAATTTTTACAAAGAAAATAGAATATAGACACAGGATTAAGAAGCTACACCATGTCACAAGAAAATATAATTGCAATATATAAATTTATAACACTGCATCACTGTCATTTGTTATAACACTGTCATTTGAAAGACAAAGACAAAATAGTGAATGTGTAAATGAAGAGCCAGGAAATGTCTAAAATAATTTACCTTACAAAGAGGAGTAATAATAATTCACTTCAAAAAGAACCTCCTCCAACCAGTAAGAACAATAAGCATATGAATTATAATAATAGAAATTAATTACAAAATGGATCTACATGGAGTCACTTGGGGTTTTTGCCTATCTGTTCCACAAAACCTCAGTAGTTCATTAGGCTGAATCCAGTTCAATAAATGCATCTGAAGCTATGTCAATGCTTTTATTCAGCCAGATTGACCTCAAGACAATTTTCCTGAGTATATTCACAATAAGGGGGTGACATTTTATTAATAAAATATACATAGTATTACCAAAAAGGGCCCTGGTTTTCATTCTGTTCAATGGACTATATTCAAGAGACCGCAATCACATCTGAAACCTGTTATTACTTCCCTAAAATAGCAGTAAGTGAAACGATGCCATTCATACAGGTTATTTATCAGGGACAAAAAGAACCAGTAAAGCCACCTGACACACAGCAGTACAAAAAAAGCCAAAAACCACCAAGAAATCCATGCAGGCCTGTAGCAGAGAAAGAAAAAAAATTGACCTTAAACAAGCTTGTTGCACACGAGTAAAAAGCATAGGTATCTTTCTTTTAAATACTGGATAGTGATTTTAATTATTCTCTTTTCCTGGAAGTTCCATAAACCTAAACATGAAACTTGCATAACATAAATATGACATTGACTGGCCAATAAATTAAAGCTCATCTCACTGACTATGGTTCAACAGTCATGCTTACTAGATACATTTTAAGTATTTAGAACAAGACTGCCTTTAGAAAATTTTGTATATACATAATATATATAATATACATAAAATCTCAAGCTGCCTTTTAGAAAAAATTGTGTAAGAAATCAGGGACTTGACATAAAATTAAACTGCTTATATTTTTCTACTTTTAGCTCATGGTTGCAAGCCTGAAAAAAAAAAATCCAATGTAAGCAACAAAAATGGCATGGAAAAATCTAAAATATTTTTAGAGTAAAAATATTTAAGAAGTGTTCTAATGTTAAAAAGCCGAGAGATGCGGAATAATCCACATACTGTTCCTATAGTATAGTAGGATAGGAAAATAGACTCCATGCAGAATTTTATTACTCTTGTTGGAATATGAGATCTGACCCAACCATGAATTTTTCATTAAAAATTACTATTTATTGAACTCCAATAACTTTTACCACTTATTATTTGACAAATGTAGCAGTTTGAAAAATATTTCTCTAATTAAACTAGATTTGATCAGTTTCTGTCCAAAAGCACAGACAAAAAGACAAAACTACTTCATGCCAGCATTAACACCATGTTGATCTTGAATTTTGGAAAACCCCGATTTGGCTCCTATTCTGAGGGACACAGGAGGGCATTAAAATCTCAGATATCCACATACAAACAGGCTGCCTGGAACTTCTGACTATTCTCTGAAAAGCCTCTTTGAAGGCTGTTTGATTAATTCCTGTTGAAGCACCTGCCACTTCCTAAAAAATTGTATTTGTCGCAAAGTTTCCACACACAATGCAAATAAGGAAACTACTAAACTGTTTATCTGACCCATCTTCCTATGTGGCTTCACATGATTGTAGCTGTACAAGAAGAGAGGAGACAAACTTCTGGGCAGAAATAAACTAAGTCTTTTCTCATTCCTTGCAGAAGAGATTAGTTTATGCTTTCTTCCTTTAAAAAACCCTCAAAAACAAGCAAACAAACAAAGAGTAAATAATGCCTATAAACTAAGGCATGGAAGGCAACTGAGAAGGCATAAAATGGGTTTTACAGTTTAAAAAGTTAGAGAGGAACAGAAAGGGCCTAGAGTGAGGAATGTGAGCAAATAGCTCACTCACCATCATTGAACAGATACCTAACAATCACAGCGCTATCAAACAGACAGTTCGGCTTTGTATCTGTCTCCAGTGCAAAAAAAAATGTATGAGCACCAAGGAAAAGAGCAGGCAGGTAGCCAGAGAGATCTTCTGTCAACTTCACTAATCAGGAGGTTTCATTCCTTTCTGATAAACAGCACAAACTGAACCAGAGTTACCTGCAAGAACAAGCAGCAACTTCAAGATATTCTGTGGCAGCTTCATTGCTCTGCTGCCTTTGCTGAGCTACCACAGGGACCAGGTTAACATCTGTCTTTTGGAAAATGCATGTAACTCCTGAAATCAAAAATAACCTCAAGGATTGTCACTTATTTATTTCTTTAACATCAAATCAAGAGTTCTTCTATCAATACACACTCAATGAATACCACCTCACTTATACTCTCTTCCCTGGCTTCTTTTATCTCCTGCCCTACCCTGCATGCTGCAAGCTGAAGGAAGGACAATATATTTTATTAATATTAGAAGTCACATAGCATGTTTTCTGCACTGCAAGCAATCAAACAAAAACATAACAAGATGTTCAATTAAGCTGCAGATCATCAACAAAGTACATCATGCCCTGTAGCAACACCTCCCATTCAGTGCACAGAAAAATGCTGCAGTCATGACAAATCTTGGTGAAGTTTCTCTTAGTAATTACCCTGCTTAATTCATGTTGTTGTTTCATGGCAGCTTTGATATGGAAAAACATTTAGAGCTGCACTCAGCTGATCTATTCCATGTTTCCCAGGCCAGTGTGACTGCCTTCAGTCATTTACATCATGCACATGAAACCCCAGACAGAGTCAGCTTCAGGTAAATAAGGAATACTACACAAACAGCTCATTTCCATACAGTTTAAACTTCACACTGCTAAAGGCTGATTAGTCACCTTTCAACACCCACAAAACCACCTGCAAGCTGAGGAGTGTTAGTCCACACAGTGAATTACAACTGCTACCATAATTCTATCTGGTGTATACACAAAATTCATCAAGATAACAAACAAAAAAAATAATCTAAGAAAACCATGCTAAATGCACAAAGCAGCAACTGAAAGGAATAAAATCTGATTTTAAGCACTCTACAAAACCCCTCTTCTGTATGTGCATGTACCAGCAAAAAAGCATTTAAAGAACACAACTAAAGAACAACTTTTATTTAGGGATACCCAAACAAAACTCATGTCAAAGTTGTCTTTTACAGCGTATATAAAGGAGAGAAGCTTCAAACTGATTTTTGTTTCAAAGGACTTGCAGATACTATTGAATAAATTATTTGGTTTGTAATTGCTGAGATCTCAGAACTGCTCCACAAGTAGCACTTGCACATCTAAAAAAACCCTATTAAGTCTGAAGTGTTGGACTTCCTATTCTATAATTTCACTTTGAAATACAATGCAGGCATTATAAAGAAGTTGTTTGCCCCAGGAACACAAGGAGGGGTGGAGGGAGAGTCTTTGTTTTAAATGCACAATGCACATTTGTTTGAGAAGGGTGGGGGGAAAAAAACTCCAACCAAACAAGACACAAAAAAACATCCACAAAAAACAACAAATAAATTGCAAAGAATCAGCAAAAAGCTAGCTCCAAGAGGAAAAGAAGAAGTAACAGGTTATCAAAACATGATTTCTGCCGTTTCATTTCCCTTCAGTCAGAATAAAACAAGGCACAGTCATAATATTCAAAAGCCTATTAAATTCAAATTTCATCTCAAACTGGGGCAAATAATTAAGTATTAAAGTTACCTGCAGATGGGAAAATCCTTTATCAAGGTATATTTAAACACACTTGATTTGCTAGAGACGGTCCTGACTGCTCAAATTGTTGAGGTCCTTCAGGAATTGTGCAGCACCTTGATTTTGGAGCTGCAGGGGAATCCGCAGGACTGCAATGCCTCTGGGTTTTGATAGGAAGTGCTATGCCTGCTTCCATATCAGCTGAATTTTAAATGTGCTCATCAAAAGATAAAGGAAGATGCTCCTGTTGTCATCAGTTATTCTCATTTTCAGGAGTTTTATGGTTCAATTAATACCACAAGCCAAGCCTAAATGTCTAGGGGAGGAGGGAGAATAGGAACAGTAGGGTGGAAGGATGGATTTGCTCTGTTTTATAGAGCCAAAGACCTAAGCAGTGTTAACTACAAGCCAATAAAGGGTTCACATCAAGCTTTAGGTAAAACAGAGAGAAATATCAGCCTGGCTACAAAAATAGAACTTAAAACTGTCTTTTCTTTTTTAAATAGTACAATCAAGTGTCTGCAATACTTACAAAAGCCATTACTGCTATAATTAGTAACACAAGTCTACTCATAGAAAGATAAAAAGACCAATTTTAGTATGTAAGCAAAGCTGATATAATTAATCAAGGTGTCAGAAGATATTCCTGCAGAAACTTTTAAAGGTAGCTATTATTTTAAAATGCAACTCAGATTATTTATAAAACCCCGCATTTGGATTATACACAGTATCCATCCACATTTAGTAGTTACTTAAAATGAAAACGGCATTGGTATTTTGCAACTGATTTGTTCCTAATAGTGTTTATTAGCATATTTATGTTAAAGTTGCACTGTATTTTGCTTAGCTTTTCATCTTCATTAAATGCAATTCACATTTTGATACAGCATATAAGATCAATACAGTCTATTCTACATTCACGAGGTGTAAGTCACCAATATTTGGATTTATTCTTATACTATCAGAGGCTTCTCCAGTACCTAAGTAATGCTGACATAAAAATTCCAGATTTTTTCAAGTCCTGCTTTTATGTTAGCTATTACACACAGAATAAAGAAGATTTTTGTTCCTTGTTAGTTTGCTTATTCCAAGACTACCATATTCAAAGCTATACTTCTAAATAGAATCCAAGCTAGAACATAAATCAATGGCCTTCATATTTCCTTTCATGAAGTTGCCTTAATTTTGTTCATAACATCCATGCAACTGTGACTAGCTCCCAGCAACAGAACGCATAAGAGAGCAGACAGTAAAGCACACTTTAGTTACTTCCTTTGGTAGCTTGAGATACCCAGGCAGAAAGAAATTATTCAAAAATACTTTTAAAGTCTATAAATTACTGTCACCTTTGAAATAATTTTGGTTCCATCCATATTCTATGCATTGTAATATTAATTAAGGAATCACTGACTGAAAAATAAAGAAAATAATAACAAAAACTACTGAAGAGTTTCCTATGGGATGAATTACTGACCCTCAAAATCAAGATTCACATTCAGCTCCACGAGGTTATCACTGGCTTCTCTGTATTTCAATTGAAGCAATCAGTTTAAAATTTGATAGTATAAGTTTTACAAAAACAAAGTCAACAAATTAGAGGAAAATACCACTTACTGTTTCTGCAATTCATCTGAACTTTGAGGTAGTTTTACTAGTTCTTGAAAAGTTAACCTGCTATCCAAGAATATAAAACCAGACAAAATATCTCTATAACATTTCTTACACCTTTTGTAAAAGTAGTTTTTAAACAGTTAAAGAAAATTTTAACAGTTGCGTAAGTCATGGCTGTGACAAAAAATGGTAGAGCCCAAATAAGAAAGCCATAACCAAATGGCTATTCTGGCATCCTGAATTTACCCCATTCACCAAATTTTTAAGATAAATCCTCTGCCTTGAGGATTTGAACTCATGATGGTTGAGTGCTTCTGTGCTCTTTGCTCTACTCATGTATCCCTCTATACACATGACATGCATCACATGGGACTACTCAGCATTGTTTAAATAAACTTCTAAGTTTCTCAGGCTTAATCCCCCTCAAAAGTCTCATTTCCTAGAAGCATGCTCTTCTATGTTTCCTGAATATCATTGTACAGGTATGATTGAATAAACCCTATTCAGTTTAGAACACGTATGAGGCTTCCTACAGAATCTGGAACCTTGTCTAAAGCATATTTTAAACATTTCCTTCCTTCTTCCATCATTTAAACCAACTGGACATTTGACAATTTAAGCATCCACATTGATAACACACTCTCAGACAAAGAACCACTAAATGAGCATGAAAAAATTCAAATCTCACCAACTAAGCATTTCAACAAACATTTAAATAAACACTATATGAAGTCAGAACTATTTTCCCCAATGTGAAGTCAGAACTATTTTTTTACACGTTTGCAATGTTTACGTGTATTTTTTGTACAGCTATGTTTCTATTAATTGTAATTTCTGACTGATATGACAGACATTTCCAATGACAACTGCTGCCCATTGGGTTGCTGGTAATGTTGAACAACACAATCCAATAGGGCTGGGATTACAGTAAAAGTCTTCTACTGCCAGTTTTCCCATCACACACTCAGTTGATGATAAGAAGCAAATCCAGAATAGGCAAGCCACTCAGGTTAAAAATCTTCCAGAAAAAAAAAAAAAATTCCAATTATAACAAATATAAATAATGCAAATCCCAATGAAGAAATATATAAGTTGAGTATTAAGCGACAAACAAAATTTTTTTCCCGATAACTTTTGTAAAGGAAATATAACTCCAAAGCATATTGCTAAACATTGATTAAATTCAAAATACAACACATTTATTCATAAATTTTGCAGCCACAAGCTCAAAATAGTTTTCTAAATCTGTGAAATAATTTTCTGAATTACTTTTAATGACTCTGAACCTTTCATGGAACACTTGTTCCTACACAAACCATTTTCACATCTACAATTCTAAAAGTTGTCAAGCCTCCCCTATATACATATTTTAAACAACAACAGGACACCACAGTCAGACAACTCCATGAAACTGAGTATCCAATCCAAGCATATAAATTCCTCAAGCATCCAATTCCCCATATCAAATATATTTTCAAATCTTTTGCATGTTCCTATGACACATTGATGCAGCAACCAGTTGTGACACACACCAATAATCATTAAACCGCCATTGCAGGATTTATTATAAATTATTCATTTTTGCTTGTGTGCTCATTAAAAAAAAGAACCAAGAAAACATTAAATGGTATCTTTCTTACTTACCCACCACATACTACAAAGAAAGCAATGAGCATTGTTGGCAAGCAGGAATTCTGTTAACCTTCAGTTACTCACCTAGGAAAAAGAAGAGAAAGGGATAAGCACTCTAGGTGGAAAGAAAAACATGACAGAGTAAATTTGGCAAGTACATTAGTTCCATGTTCATGAGATTTTTGAATTAAAATATCTTTGAATTCAAGTTTAAAGGATGGAGATGGAAATGTTTCACAGCAAAGTGGATGACAAAACAACAATTTGGTAGAAGTCACATTTGTGTAAAATCCAAGCAACTCATTCAGCTGGAGCAGTGACATGATTCTGTTCTGCTACAACCAGAGGAGTGCCAAAAACTTTGAAAAACAAAATGGATAAAGATTTTGAGTTCAGAACACACTGCCTAAAGCAACATTTTAACAGAACACAGTTACAAAGGTAATTAATTTTTGTGACTACCATATTACTTTCAAGGTTTTCAGTGAAGCTGGTGGAAGATCTGAAGTTCTGCCTGATAAAATTAAGACAACTTTTGTCAACTGGCACATTTACATATTTTAGTGTATTCCCTCTTTAGCAGAACACACTGTGCTTTAGGTAATGCCAAATGAGTTTTAAGTATGAAATGTTCTTCCAGAGATTTAATAAATTCAGCATTTATTGATAAGTAGCATGAAGGGAAAGCAATGATGAATATCAGAATAAAAGTTTTCTTCATCAGTGTATACACATAAGCTACATGTGCTAAAAAAGGTCTAGGATCTCAAATGTTTACAATAGATAGAAAAAATAAACAGCAAAACCTTTACCAAGAACATTAATATGTTCCTATAGTATGTCACATAAAATTGCATTAGCTTCCGGAAAGGCTGTAGGCTCTTACACACCCAATGATTAGGAAAAGCAGTTTTCTTTTTACATTTTTCTACAGCATAGCTGCTGAGAATAGTGTATTAAACATATGAAAAAGTACATGGCATATTTCATGACAGAAATTTTAAACACTCCTGCAGGGCAATAGATAATCTTTAATGAGGTTCATAATGATGCATGTCAAGATCTAAGAACATAAGTTAGGTCTAGAGTGAGATCAGGTCCACATCATTCCACTGTTTAATAAAAGACTGCAGAAAAAATGCATGGCTAAAAGTCCAAGAGAGACTCATGGAAACATTATGGTGGAAAAAAAGCTCTGAGATCATCAAGTTCAGCCTTCATCTGAATACCACCATGACCATTAAACTACAGCACAGATTCCTGCATCCACTCATTTTTTGAACACTTCACAGGATGGTGACTCCACCACCAACCTCAGCAGTCTGTTCCAACGCTTCACTACTCTTGCAGTCAAGGAATTTTGCCAAATTTCCAACCCAAAACTCACCTGGCACAACTTCAAGCAATTAAGTAAATCTTAAAAATGCAGGGAATACAATCCTGAGTATCTCACTTTAACAGGTAATAATCCAGTTAAGCACAAAACTTGGCCATGTTTATACAGAGAGTATTAATTTCTGCCGATGGCTGTGGAACTTCTAAATGGATCAGGTAACTAAACTGGCACCCATAAACCATCTATTTACTCCTTATAACTTGTTGAATACTATGAGTAAAAAGTCCTTCAAATGCTGTCGATTCCTGCATAATTGTGGACTACTCCAGTTTATATTCCAAAGTAGCAATATTTGTAATCTAACTTTGCAAGGACAATGCTTACCTAACTTCAGAGCATTAACAACTCATGGCAGCTTTAAAGAGCACTAGTGAGACAAAGCTTTTTCTTAAACAAGTAATTGAAAAACAATGAAAAGAGCATTTAAAATATTTATTCACCATTACCATATGGCTCAATGTTATACATCAAATTTCTATTATGAAACCAAACCATGAAATGTGCTCTACATCCAGTTTCCATAAGGGCAAAGGAAAAGTCACTCACCAGCAAAGAAAGGGTTTGGGAGGTTCTAATATATGCTACATTTCTTTTGTTGATACAATATTATTAAGAGGAGATACTTTTTTATTGTTTTAAATAAAAATCACTCTTAAAATCACCTGCTATACAGTACTTTAATTTCGAGACAAAGACCACTCTAACTTCTTTCATAAAGCCCTTCAAACTACATCAGTGCTGCAGTGAAAAATCTTCTAAGCAATGCATTTTCCAGTGTTATGCTTTTGTGATTTCCCAGTGTCAGACTATTAATGTGACAGCAAATTGCAGTCATTAGTCAAAAATAGTGAATAAAATGGTTTACATGCTTAAAGTGACCTTGAGGCTCTTGTACAATATTGACAACCAAAACAATGGCTGTTTCATGATTGCTCCTGGCTACATCAAATCATACTTCAACTTAAAAATTAAGCTACATCTCAAATTTAACTTCTTTTTTTAAAATTCTGTAGTCGCTTTTAACTTTCCAATCTATGTGGGACTATATATGAAACCTGACCTTAAGTGTAGCCAGAGAGAAATATTTAGAAAATTTAAACATCATCAAGAAATTTACCATGCTATTGGTGTACATGCGCAGCAATTGCATTGCTATAGTATGGGACAATTACACATTAAAATTTTAAACTGTCCACACAATTTTTAGTTGGAATGCTACATAAAAGCCTTGCAATTCCAAAAGCACTTATCAGAAAGAAAAAATTCCAGAGAGCTGGCTGAACTTCAGTCTTATTAATCAAAATTTCAGTTCACTGTGTGGCTTAGTGTGATGGGGGAGGAAAGGGGACACAATATAACAAAAAACACCAATTTATTTCTTTTCTTCTTTGGCAAGTAGGAAAACAGGCAAATGATGAAAAAAATATGATAGCACAAAATTGTGGCTTTGTTACTTTTCAGAGAGGAGAGGTGCATTACATTACTTCCCTGAAAAGTTTTGGGTTTTTTTGGACTATCTAGCAGTTCTCTTTGCGTTCCTGTATGTAAGTAAATACCACTTGTCTAATTTCACTGAAGGAAGAGACACATATCTACAGTCAATCTTATTTCCATAATGATAAATTCCACTCCCAGAGAGCTAAAATTAGCCTTCATATGAAAGGATAGTTAAGCTAAATACATCTATTTCCTTAAAAAGAAAATTAAAATAATTTTTAAAGGTCACTAGTAGTAACTGCTGAGCATTTAAAAGAAACAGCAAAGAAGCATATATTTAATTCTAATGACACAGTTCATTTAAGTTTCACATGACTACTTTTATCTAAAAGTAAATGTATGCAGTGTAAAAGTGCAACACTTGAAGTTTTGATCTTAAAAAAAATAAAAATCACATCATCTTGAAGTATTTTTTTTTTTTTTTTTACAGGTACCAATCTGTAAACAAAGTTCCCATAAAGTATAGAGCCAGTTAAAGAAGTCATTAAAGGACAAGGGTACCTTCTGTAAAAATCTCCTTAGTGCAAAAGACAGAAAAGTTACATACACAGAAGATGCAATCTATGTCAATTTAAAGAGAAATCAATAAATTCCATCTATGAAAATTTAAACAGAAAACACACCATGTTACGTGGCCTTCAACTGTAGAAAAAATCTATAATTTAGGTTGAGGTGCACACCTACAGCCAGAATTCAGCTGTCTATATATGAAAAATTATGTGACAGTTGCATATTAATGGCAGAGGTTAATTCCCAAAAACTTTCTAGTCAATTAGATATTTAAGAAATCATTTAACTAATTGAAGTAAGTTCTTTATAAGACTGCGAAAAATTGTTAAGAGGTACATTTCTTTTCTAATTATCTTTGTACAGACTCTTCAAACTTGCAGTGCAATTAAGCTTAATGAAAACTTTAATGATTTAAAGACAAATGAACATCATTTTAGTTGTCCTAGATACCATATATCCTTCACAAAAGGCTGAGCAGTGACATTCTTCACACAACTTCCACACACCAATGCTCTTCCAAAATGGATAATATCTCTTGGCATGTCATCCTGGGTCAGGCATAATTTAACTATTTATTTCATCTGCTTGTAATACTAATTTTTATGGCAACAAGGAGCAAGGATGGGATTTTTTTTCATTAAGTGTTTTCCACCAAACACTAAACACAGAATTTTGAGTAAACAAGAGGTGTCTGCCAATACAGATGTAGTGCCTCTTCCACTTGTGCAAGAAACCTGGTAAAGCTCCACAGCAGCACTGCTGTCATGTTTTATGGATTCTGAATATCCTATAGGAATGGATTCTGGATATCCCATAGGGATGACAGAGCACTGCCCTGAGAAGGAGGAAACCCCCCAAGCAGGGCTGAGGTGCATGACAGGAACTGAAAGCCTGGCATGCTGTGGGCCATGACAAATGAGCTTCATTTTAGTGATTTGCTTACGACACAACAAGCTGGTGCTTATTGACAGAATCACATCAAGTAAATTCATGGCTTAGCTAGCTCATTCTGTGCAAAGATCATCTAGGTTTTGCAAGGTGGTAGGACAACTCAAGACAAATCTAAAATAAGCTCTAACTTCACTCTAGTAGAAACCCATTCCAAGTTGAAAGTTTTGCATTTGAGCTACATTAACTCACTTCCTAAACGTTAAAACTCCTTCCAAGACTTGCTTAAAAGCAATTAGAACTATTTAGAAATATCATTTTTTGAATAATTAGCTCCTTCTATTTTGCATAATAATCTTCAAAGATACAAGGCTATTTTTGCGCTGTCTTTTCCAAACACAATGTGCTTCTTTCATCTATTACAAAATATGGATATGAGTATACTAGAAAGCAATTGCAATTATCAAAAGATCAAATATAAGATAAAATTAAAGTATTGATCAAAGCTTTCCTATTTTTGTCAGAATATATTTGGAAACACACTGTACAATACAAAAATTCAAAAGAGCTCATGTATATTCAGACACAGCCAGATGAACACAGACATCAGCTACAGAGCAATTCTTTAAAACACACCACATCTGATACTTGAAAGATCTCTGTATCACTGAATAAAACCTTTAGTCAGTGACAACAACAGTGAGATCAGCATCACACCAAAACACACACACAGATTCAACAGGTTCTGCTCTCTGAAAGGTGACAGCATTTATAGTCAAAGATTAAAACAAAACTTAGGTTTCCTTCCTAAGTTTAGTATTTACCATTCAACATTTCAAATCAAGACACAAAGATAAAACACGTTGAAGTCTATGGGTGGTGGCTCTTGAATATCATCTCCACAGGTTTATTTTTTGACACATCTCCAAGGAAAACAACAAACCTCCTGAAGTAATCCTCAGCTAACTGGAGGCCTGACACACATGATAACTAAACAGGCTTACCTGAGCTGTGTCTAGTCATTACTAAAATTTACAACAGATAAATAGCTTGCAGATAATATATTAGACCTTTTTTACTTGCTGCCAGCCAAAACTGAGGGCAGTATCTTGAGATGAGATGCTGGAATACTGCATTGTGCTGTGATAACAAATTCACCCATCATTACCTAAAAGGTACTTTTTTTTTACAAATTTCCAAGTATTTAAGCATTTTTACATATTCTTTACTTCATTATAGACCTTACAAGCCTCTTATCTTTTCAATAGCAAGATTTAAAAAAAAGAAATTGAGTTTAAAAATAAATTTGGAAGAGGATTTTTACCATCACCTCCTGCAACAATTGGTGGTATGATAATCTTCCAGACAGCAATAAAGCATTCCTCCTTTTTGGTCAGACTCACACTGGGCTCAAAGATTGGCATTATAAAGTAATACAATGAGGGGCAGATTCACCTGCAACCACCACCACTGCTCCAACATCTGCCTTTTTCTGGCTCC